>QVIK01000257.1:31877-63830 GCA_003957845.1 Oidium heveae
TTTTTTTTTTTTTTTTTTTTTTTCTTAAAAACTGGGGTGTTAGGTAAGTTCAAGGGCCCCTCCTTTAATCCTGGCTTATCGCGCGTCTGTCGCTGTCATAATTAAATATTTGTTTTCTGATATTTAGGTTCCTCGGACTATCTGTGTGCCCGGCCATTATGCATGATGCCGATTCGATTCTAGAAGCCAGCCAACCAGCCCTGAGATTTTTTCTTTCTTTCTTTCTCTCACTTCCCCGGGGCCATTATTGTACATGGAATGTTAATGGTGGTAGTAATATTGTACCAATAGATGTACTTGTAAGTCTTGACTTTGGTGGGGTTAGTTATCTGAATAATGCCCAATGATTTGATTGCCACAGCAACGACAATGGCATTGCAAGGGGTTATGGGGAAAGCAAAATGCCATAGTTTCTGATGGAAGGTCAGGGAATGACAGATTTTGTGGGTACTGCTAGTAATCATTTAATCAGATACAATTATTCGGCTTGCAAAAATAAGACTCATAATTTTTGATTTGGTGATTTTTGATTTTCAACAACTTAACGTATAATTTTGATCTATTGCTAATATTTTTTTAACTGCAAGCAACCTCCTTTCAACACACAACATATTCCCATGACATTAAAACTCTAAAAAAAATTTACATAAAATTAAATAGTACCGAATTGTCTCCATGTTGGGACTTAAAAGTTATTATCGCTGGTCATTAGTTCTTGTCGTTCTGACGGCCAAAGATGGTTTTTGTTAAGCCCCCATTCTTCCTCCATTATTGTAGTATGTGTTTGGCAAATAATTCAAAGCTCTACTTTAAACGATGTACCGTTCCTGTTCCTGTGTGTACCACGTTTAAGTTCTAGATGTCACTGACTTCTTTTTTATTTTTTTCTTCTTCTTCTTTTTCCAATCTTGATTGAACCTAGCAGTGTGGGACTTGCCTCACTCTCTGAGTCGTAACAAGGTATATTTTGTATGCCGCTTAATCTGAGGGCAGAATATTTGATTTGTAAGAGAGTGATTGAGGGTAAAAAGAAGTGAGCGACTGAGATGGCGATGGAGTTTCAGATATCCAAATTGCCTTGGTAGAAAACTTTTATTTTAATATGTTTTGAAGCGTCTCTTTCTAATATATTGCTAACAGCGCTGAGAACGTCGTATGGTGGGAGTCGATGATAAAGGAGGTAGTTCGTCAGTCTGTGGCCAATGAGATGGGCGCTTTGAGGAGCGTTTTTGACTGGATGAATATGATTGAGATGTATCATCAGACGAGCACAGGCTTTGGCGCGACGAGCAAGAGCTCTCAGACGATGTCGATTTTATAGTGGCAGAAGAGGATGATCTCCTGAAAATGGAAGATGGTAACCTGACCATATTTGCCTTTGATCGAGAATCGAGGTATAATCAGTAAGTGGCGATAATGTGGTTGTCAGACGGAGGAAGCAATATATCAGAGCAGCTGGAGAAAGTGTAAACAACAAAAATTGGTAAATAAGTAGAAAACAGAAGCAGATAACAGGTAATTAAGTTTCGGTCGAGAGTGAATGGACGAAGGGAGGCAGGACTCTGTAAGGGATTGAGAGTGAAGCTTCACAACATTGATATGCAGCCCGATAAGCGTGGGGAAGAGACACAGATATATAGATAGATAAGGATGTTCATCGACGCAGACTAGTAATTACACATGGAGACAACCATGTGCGGTAAGTAACACCTGGCTATTATGTGAATTGGACAGCCTTGATTGGACAGAGCGCAAATGCAGGCCAATCAGGGCGTGTGATTGGCGTAGCTACTGTATAATAGATGGGATAGATAATTAGGGATGTTGATGATACGCTAATGACACAGAGAGCCAGGTAATTAATTAATTATAGAATGTGGGGCAGCAATGGGAAAACTCGGAGACCATCTCTCGCTTACCCAGTTGGGCTAGCAGCGAGCGCGCGAGAAAGCAGAGGAGGAAAGGAATGGGAAGGGAAGGGAAAAAAAAAGAAGCAGGGAGGGCGAGTGAGTAGTGGGACGGGCTGGCTGGCTAATGGATCTGCGATCCTCCTTCCTCATGTTGCGCTGCCTCATGATCCTTCCTCACCTCCCCCTTCGACATCCTCCACACCGCCTCGAAACGAGACTTGGCTCTACTGTGGCCCGTTTATAAGCTTGTCACATCCAGGGAGGAGAGAAACATGGGAGGGCCACTGAACGTGGGAGGCGGGCACTGCGGGGATGGGAGAAATACAGTGCAAGGCTGTCATTAATTACGAGCCGCCGCCGCCGCTTCTTCTTCTTCTTCTTCTACAAACAGGCGCTCGGGCCACGTATGTTCATAAAATTAATGAAAGGAGGGGAGGCTACTACAGCACTAAAAATAATCACTTAGTCAGGTCTGTCGGCTGAATAGTCTCTAGCAGCGCCACCTGGAGGCTTCGCTCAGAGAGAGGGAAATTAGCAATGCAAAGGAAGAGAAAGGCAGGCACCTTCAATTTGGACTTTGCTCATCTTGTCTCCAAGTGCCGTCTTTCTCTCACCCTTACCTTCTCTCTCTCTCTCTTTCTCTTGCTCTTGCTCTTGCTCTTGCTCTTGCTCTCGCTCTCTTGCTCTCGAGGTCAGGGCCACCGTACTTCCGTTCAAGATACACGCTGCCACTAGACATAGTCAAGGAGAGTAGAGTCGTCTGGGCCCTTTTCCCACTCGAGACAGGAGATGATGATGGTTGGTGCCGATCAGCACGTTGGAGGCATGTCTGGAGAACCAATCCAGGATGCAGACGGGAGAGGGGAAAGAAACGAATGCACCTCGCAGTGACATTGACATCTGGAATATGGGGCACGAGTTGAATCATCCATCCTGCATCTCGGGGCTGCATGCACAACTAACTAGTGCAAGCCGCATAAAAAGAATAAATAAGAAGTAGGCTTGGGATTACTAGACTCTAACACAACTACTTACTCCCTTTGATTTAGCATAATTTCTGAGTGTAACTTCATCGTCGCTGTGTTTCGCTTATCAGTGTTTCCAGGCTAGCGTGAGGTAATTCGAGCACATAGACTGTGTACATAATCGGTATTTCCATGCATACTAAAATTTGGAGAAAGGCTTGAGAATTCTTCACCTATTTGATGACAAACTTACCTTATGCCCATCCATCCCGTGCTTTCGGGCTATATCACATATACTGAGGGCTTCAGAAGAGTGTACGCAGCTAATCACTCACTGATTACAGCATCGGGGTGAGATATCACGCGTGTAGTGCAAAAGGAGCAGGACCAGTCAGGTGGGATGGGGCTATACATCACGTGCGGGAAGACTCTCAGATTATAGATTCAATCGTTGGGATAAAAGTTTAGATAAATATATGGGGCCTATTTCCAAGCATGATCTGCTCTCATTGGCTAGACAGACGAGTTGATTCTACGACTAAAGAAACTGATAACTCTTGATTGGCTCGCACTCACAGGGCACTTTTATCTCATCTGCATTATCTCACTCTCCAGCCAAGGATCGCTCCCTTCTCGGCAACCTCCACTGGAGATCTAGGGGGTTCATCTCCAGTGAAAATCTATAGACTATCGTGTTGTTATTATTATTATCATTATTATTATCATTATTATTATTATTATTATTATTATTATAAAATTATCATTATTATAATTTTAATCGATTTAAAAAAAAAAAAAAAAACGGGTTGACATGACCAAAGTGGTTGGTTAGCTTATCTTCAGCAGGGTCAAAGCAAAAAACACATGCATTCATTCATTCATTCATTCCTCGTGTTCTAGAAGGGAGGGTACATGTGTCCGATGCAAACAGTATCAGCAGCGTGCCTCAGAAAAGTGTTTTGTTTTTGAAGCGCAAGATCAGATCAGGCCAGGCACCTACCTACCCTTGACCCGTTTTATTCTGTAAATCCCTCCCTCTCCACCAACCCCTGTCTGATTGATCTTTCCAAAAGAGGCAATTGCTAGTCAGTGACCCCTGTGGGCTGCTGACTAATGAGCACTAGCTAAAAAGGGCCTAGTTAGATGGCAGACTGAGCTCCTCCTGATCCGGTAAGAATCTTCATCATTGACACTGTTGTCCAGCTATTTATTGCGAGAATTTCACAGCACTTGCAAGAACCGTTTATGTTCAGCTTAGAAACCACCATTTTTATTAGAATTTTCCACACGGACCATTCATTATTTTAAGGCTGTGGAAATAACACACCTTATGCAATACAGGGGCCGCCGCTGATTAGCAATTACCCCAAAGGACGGTGGAGAAAGCACGCAATTAATTCAGCCGTGGGAATTAAAAAAAAAGAAAAACCCCTGTATTAGATAATCATCCAAGCCTGACTGGACTAGTCAGTGACTTAGCCGAGAATCCATCGACGAGGAAGCAATGAAGAAACACATGAAGATAACTGAAAAGCTTCAAACATGCCTGTCTCTAACAGATAGACACTAGGCAAAACAGTAAGCAGACCAGCGTATTAATGAAAGGGCACATTGATGACATTTGATTCGTACCAAATCACCACATATCAGGGATATTCATTCCTAATCTTTCCGTCCATCGTATTTATTTCCGTCGCCAAGAAAAAAAAACTTCAACCATTTTTAAAAAACATGTTGTCCCAATTTTTTTTTGAGAAAAAATAAAGGAAGGATTAGCTTCAAAAATCCAAATAAATAGAAATTTGCATAAATCCTGTTCGTTCCCGCTTGTGGGAACTTAACTATAAACGGCTGAACAGCTAAGGGAAGGCGATCGCTGATTGGTTGCTTTTGATTCTTTTTAATTAACTTTATTTCCCGTCGTATTATCATCAGAAAAATACATCTCCCAAAACTTAGGCGTTGGAAGAAGGAAAAAAACAAAAAAAAAACTATAAAATGGAGGTTAAGTCGGAGATTTTATTACTATTTTTCCGCCCGTCTCTGTCTGACTAATAAAAAAAAAGACCTTCTTTTGAGAGGTTCTAGAGCGCGCGCTTCCGGGGTGTGGGGTGCGCGGGGTTGCGGGTCTTTTTAAATCCGTTTCCGATGTCTAGAGATACAAAATTAACCCCAACTATAATTACTAAGCGAAAAATGGAATGATAAGGATGCTCCACTTCTTTTTTTTCTTTTTCCTTTTTTCTCTCTACTCTTTTCCTCATGGTCCATGTCATCCATCAAACGCCATCAAGATCAAGCGAAACTTACGAAAAAAATAATCCGTAATCGTAAAGAAGACAATACTCTAGGGGTTCCTCTTCCCCCAGAAAAGTTTAACTTTTTTTTTTATTGGGGTGGAATCATTTTAAGATATGAATTACACTCAGTGAACAGACAGTACTTAACAACGTACAGTCCCTCGGTTATGGCTATTTTGAAAGGAAAGAAAAGAGAAGAAAAAAAAGACCAGCCAGTATTCAAGTAGCTGGCTAGCTAGCTGGCTTCTTTCAATTAATTCAGTCCAATTCCAAACATCTGAGAGTCACTTGGCAGGACGTAATCAAACAAACAAGCAAGCAAGCAATCAAGCAAAAAAAGTGCTTGTAAAAATGAATTGTTTGCAAATACGACTCGATCATGCTTCAGTATGGGTTTCTTTCTTCCCCCCCTCCACACTTTCATCGCGGGAGAAGAAGAAATCGTGATTCATGGAGAAGACTCCACTCGTTATGTTTATGTGTATGTGTCAAGAAAATACCAACCCCTCTTTTTTTCTCTTCTTTCGGATCTACGTGGGCTTTGGATCATGTATACAGTATGTGTTTCGTTTCAAAAACATACCAAGATATTTTTTTCTTCACATTAAAAAAAAAAAAAAACGTCAGAAAAAGAACAATCTACCAAAGAGTGTAGATATGATTAACGGGTAAAGGATCTGTCATCGTGTATTAAGGAGATAGGCCGTTAAATGTATGGAGAATCTGTGACGATGAGAGCTCGAGGATGGGCAGCAAATACTTTTCCTTTTTAGATGCCTTGCTGCCACGCTCGTGACTCTACCTACTACTACTTTCACACCCCCGTCGCCTCCGTTAAAGTGCAATCAATCTCAGGGGTTCTTTTATTCCCCTGCTAGCTCGTTTGTAGACAAAATGTCTTAGGAAGATTCCTTTCTGCCTGACTGCTCTTGTTGGCCGTTTGCTGGTTGGTCATTGATGTGAAGCTCCTCTCAGCCTCTGGAGTTGTATGTCTTATATATTTCCCCCCCCAATCAGTAATGTTAAGGAATTGCTTGGTGGACGCTACATGGGATATTTCTCAGCACGATACGCGCACATGTCAGTACCGTAACCTCGCTACGTTCATAAAATGATTATTTTGATTATGTTTGGGGGGCGGGCAAATTTCTCAGTATTTGAGGTTTTGAACGTTAATAGTCGGGATTGCTAAACGAAGGGCAGTTATGCAATGCATAAACGTAGACTAGCATTTGACGTGATTTATGCAAGATAATATCACCCAGCAGATAGGAAATTTGTTTCACCATCATCAAACCCTACACCACCCATCAAATTATATCCAAATCCAATAAAATAAGCTTGGTTCTTAAGTACCTTACATCTATGAATCTTACAAATTAAGTTTCTGCCATTAATTGTTAGAATTATAGGTCTTTTTAAGTCCTACATCTGCTCCACAGCATTTGTGAGAACCATTTATGCTCGTTTAAGAAGTAGCCATTTAAAATTCCCACTTAACCCAGAATTTATAGCCTATGGATATCTAGTTCTTCAGTCAAGTCGGATTCCATTGTTCCATAGACAGCTTGGAGGGCTAAAAGCTGGTGACAGCAGCAATGGAGCTCGTTTGCTAATGGTGCTTATGATTTATATTTTCGACAATTTCTGACCCCTATAATTTCCAAATCCACAAATGAATTGAATTGACCGGAAGCTGACGTTTATTTTTCTTCGATTGTCTTGATAGATTATAGGGAATTTTTTTTTTTTTTGAGTTTCTCCTACTCCATTCATTGTGGATGTGATCAAGTTGCTCGCTCGCAAACCCATCTTCTTGAAAATTATAGATTAAGTTTTTTTTTGAGGGGAAAGGGAATGCGACATGTTGAGCAAATATAGTGGGAAGGAGCAGCTATTCATATGTTTAGTGCTCGACGAATGCAGAGTATCTTAAAAAAGATCTTACAACGGAGACGGTGGCTTGAAAGTATAATTATTATTATTATTATTTTTTTTTTTTTTGAATAGATAGTAAGGGTACAATTATCAATAATCTTTGAACAATTAATGGTTTTCTAATGATCAAGTATTTCTATCATGACGTTGTTTACATTGAACTCTTGTTTACTTAGTTGTATCCGTATGACGGTAATTGTTGCATTGGTATTATGTAGCATAAATTACATCAAATACTGGCCTACATTTATGTATGCATTGCATCACTGCCCTTCGTTTAGCAATCCCGAAAGACAAGAGGTAAAAGCACTCGGTCCGTTAAAATACACACCATTATGTTTTGTCGAGAATTTTAATTTAAAAAAAAAAAAAAAAACGAAGCCCAAGCTCGGATCCAACTCTTCCGCCATCACGAACTTACTAATTTCTAAGTTAGTTTATCATTATATCTTGCTACTCATAGCCCAAGTCGTGCTCATTATATCTTATCGTGAGGAATCTATTCGACAAGCTATTCAAGATTTGAATGAGAACCCAAAATTTATCAGCAAAGTCAGTTGCTGTCGCATATGGCATACCAAGAATAACATTTCCTGATCAGCTCACAGGTGGAACATCACAACGGATTTCTCAACAACAATGGCAAAGTTTTTCTCTCGAACAAGAGAATTTTTTTTTAATTTCTTACTCATTGGTTACTTAAACTGCACCACTCGGGGGAAAGACTAGATTCCTGTAAGTTTTTTTTTTTTAATTTTTTTTTTTTTTAAAAAAAAAAGGAATACACCAGTTTTCTTCTGTCATTGGCCCGACGTATTGAGACTTTTCACGCATCTCTGGTGCATCTAGGCCAGCTTTTAGAGGGCATTCTACGAGCTTTTTTTTTTTAAAGACGTTAAGGTACGATATAATATCCAGACCGATAATATGGATGAGCAAGGAAGGGCTTCTTAGATTGGGTGTTTTATTCCAATTAAAAAAAAAAAAAAAGGTTCTTGCCTCTTCTTAGAGGAAGCGCGCAAATATTAAATCGGGAATGGGGTATTCTGTCCCTGAAGCAAATCGGTGCTACTGGCAAGATCGCTAAGGCCTTTTGATCATCTTCAAAAAGGGAAAAAGGCCTACATCTTTCTTGCATGGTTCGAAGGTGACACCCCCCCCCCCAATTTGGACATTCACAACATTAGAGAATGGATGGATAAGTAATGAGATGGCTCTGGGATGGTTGTCGAGCGTCTTTTTGCCTCTAACGAAGCCAGACGTGAACGTGGCCTCGTTAACTCTTAGATGTCCACAGTAGCAATACAACAGTGGATTTCATGTGGGAATGTAAAAAAAATATTCACCTCGTGTTCCTACCGCCTCACACTTCTCACGTATTGCAACCGTTAAATCCTGGTGTTTTCACCCCCATCCACTTTGATCGCGGGAGTTGAAAAATTGTGATACAACAAAGACTCACTCGTGTATTCGTGTGTGTGTCAAGAAAACAAATACCTTTTCGGATCTACGCAGACATCGGACTAAGTATATGTGTTTCGTTTTAAAAAATACAGTCAAGTTTTATCACGTTAAAATATGTCAGAAAGTACCATCTGCAAGTGAAACTTAATTTGTTTATGAGAGAGAGAGAGAGAGAGAGATGGTAAGTAGACATGATCAACGGGTAAAGGATCTGTTTCCGTGTGTATCCGTGTGTATTAAGGAGACAGGCCCGTACACGCATTGAGATCTATGACGATGAGAGCTCGAGGAATGTCCCGCAATGCATAGTTCCTCCCCAAAAAATACGTCACCACGTGATATATCTTCAGACCAAATATCAATACTAGTACTACTAGTTACAACACAATCGACAAAATATAACAGTAAAATAGGCGAGCGGTAATTAAATATAGGTCC
This sequence comes from Oidium heveae, assembly GCA_003957845.1. Lineage (NCBI taxonomy): Eukaryota > Fungi > Ascomycota > Leotiomycetes > Helotiales > Erysiphaceae > Oidium > Oidium heveae. The sequence continues at coordinate 40,893 of QVIK01000257.1, forward strand.
GTGCGGGTTTGGTATTTATTTTTTAAAATAAATCAACGTGTATGCAGCCTCCAGGCTATGACACAGTGATAGTGTTTATCTACATCTTAGATGATTCAACTTTTTTCATTAAATACACTCATGCCTCAGATTCCATTTGTAAATGCCACTATGGAGTACAATCACTTTTTCTTCGCCATTGGTCAACCCTCAACCGTTAACATCCATCCAAGGAAATTACAAACCCTGGATTATCCAGACATGCCTCCACCATCCTGTATGTATCCACCGCGCGAAAATGTGATTGGATCTGTTGGATTCGAACCAACCATCTCCCGTCTCAAGTGGGGTAGATGTCCAGGCTACCCAGACTCTACTTAGGAGTAAGGACTCGATTGGCATATCACACTACCATCCGACCGGTGGGAGTAAGAGTAATCAGTCTCACTCACCCCAAGAAGACAGTAAATCTCAACGTCTAATGTCCTGAATAGGATTTGTGTTGTGATTGATCAGAACTCTATCCGATAGAAGATAGAGTTACGTCCTGGATAACTTATGCAAGTTTTAGTTATTCGGAATCTTATCCGGTGGATAAAGGTAGTGGTGAATCAATTGTGCAGGTTGTGAATGGTCGGGATACTATCCGGTACATACAGTGGAGTTTAGTGTTAGTATCCTAATCTGGTAGTTTGATAGATAGTCACAGATTTGGATACTACGTGTGTGTGCGGGCGGGGAATGTTACATTCACATTACAGGATACCTTTATGTCTACCGACTAGCGGTCAGAAAAGGTAGGTAGGTGTATAATTAATCCTCTCGATTCACTCAAGAGAGAAGAATCAAGTAACAAGTTTTTTAATATATCAATAAGTTCAGTTAGAATAAAGAATCAACTTATCTAAATAACTTCTTATTCCTCCATTTACCATTGTCCTTAGTGTTCTACTGAACATCCTCTAATTACTTTTCAAAGGTAATGGAATGTCATGTGCTCAAGCTCATAATCTTAACAATTTGAAAAGTAAGGAGCTTAACTATATTTTTTTTTTATTTCCAAATACGTTAAATAATGTTTATATATATATAACAATGCTCGCTCTATTCATTCAAAAATTTTGGTTTCCCGTACCAACAGAAATTTTACATATTTGTATTGATTTAGCTAGGCTTTCGAATGTAAATAAAATTTTTTTTTTTTTTTTTTTTTTTTTCAGTTTTCTTGGGGAGTAAATGTATTTTTATACTCCTTAAACTATCTATCTATATCTTGCATCACCACCTTTTCAGACTCGTTTTGATCCATCACTAATCGAGTTTGGTATTCTGGCACCAATCACTGATAATCTTGTACCAGAATCGCTTAATTGTGCTGTTTAGATTTAATCCCTTGCTGTTGCTGTAGGGATGGATAACTTTTGCGATAGAGCGAGTGTAAATAGAAACATTAAAATTATTCCTAGCTTTTACACGTATAGTCCTAAACCAAAATTTTTATTACAACGATAATTTTACATCTATTCAATAACCTCAATTATCCTATTGCGTTGACATATCCTTTAGATTTTGTTAACAAAATCTTTTGCTATTGAGCCATCTTCTGACTGTGAAAGAATACTTTTCCCCTCTATTCAACCAATATCTCATTCCATATCTCCTAGATTCTCCATTATTTCTTTCAATAGATCTACTGAAAGTGATCTAGAATTCTCAAATATTCGAAAAGAACATAATCCAATGCAAATTTTGAAAGATAATGAAGATCTGAAGTATGATAACGACTGGAAGGACAATGATGCTGGATTTGAAGCAATGTCCAAGATTTGTTGCGAGCAATCCGGCTTCAACATACATCAAAGAAAAGCTAATTATGATTTTTTCAATGACTTAAACGTCAAAAGAAAGGTCTATATTGAGTGCGCTTTTTATGGTGAAAATATGACCGAAAGCAAATAGAAATGTACTACTTACACGAGGTTGCAGTGGAAAAGACGCCGTCCAGGGCTTTCATTAAGGCAAGCTCCCTGTCGATCACAAAGGTCGATGGTGTCACTTTGAACTAATCAAAGCATCCTTTAAGAGCTGCAATGCCCAAAGATAGTTCGCTTCGCGCTCTGCCGCAAAGAAGAAGTACGCGAAGGTAAACGTTTGTGAAATGGCAGTGACACTAATAACATGCATCAAAGAAAGTCCAAAGCGGTTGGTCTTGTATGTCACGTCGATCAGCCAGACTGTCCCGGCAGTGAACTCACGGCAGATTTCTTTTGCTGATGGTAAAATTATCAGCAAATGCGTGAGTTTTCTTTCGTGTTCAAATTAGGTGTGATAGGGCGCATGAATGCTAGCTTCCAGTCCGTTAAGCAATGCCATAGCTGGAGAGCGAACAGTCAAAAAAAATTCTTGCATTCTTTATCGTGGATATTGTCCACGTCGCGAGGAGTCACTGTAATATTATGCTCTCGCTGCATTGCTAGGACGACCCGAGTAAGAGGCAAACGAAAGCGGCAGAGGCCGAGAACATCCTCTTCATGCGCGGTAGTGAGAGCACAACCTTGAGGGTGCACAGCAGGATCAACAAATGGTTCGTAGTTGAGCTCCACGTTGTTCAGTTCATGAGTATATTCATACGCGTTTTCCAGTTGTTTTCTATAAATTATCACACACACTAAACTGGTAAGCTGTGCGACGGCTTCCACGAGCTCGAAGGCGTCGAGCAGCTGTATTCAGGGGTGCACTTCCATTGCATGAGCAAACAAAATGGAAAGTTTTGATGTCACCGTCTGGTTTATTTCCAACCCTCATGATATGCTTGACCCTAAGAATGAACCCTTCAATACGGAGCTGAGCGTCTACTGCCCGGCAAGCTTCATCAACGGTGTTGTAGGTTTGCTCGGCGAGTTCTTGAAGTTGATTCATGGCTGATGTCGTAGAGGTAACAGTTATGAGTTAAGATGGAGTTCAGTCGGGTACAATTCTTATGAAGTTTGGTGTAGCTAATAAAAGACGATTGATTATGTCACTATGAGCCAATTAGACGCCAGTATCTTATGGTAATTTAATTTAGGTGTACAAGGTGAGTGCCTCTTAGCGACTCCCTATATACATTATGCTAGATTTTTTTTTTTTTTTTTTTTTTTCCGGAAGCCTTGATGCCTGAAGAATTTTTGGGGGGGGGGGGGGTTGGATGGTGTCTATGTTGTTATTGTTGGTACCAGAAAGTCAGAAAGTTAGATGCGCGTTGAAGGAATAAAACAACAACAACAACAACAACAATAATAATAATCATGTATTTCTATCTACTTCCTTCTCCTCTATCTTTTCCTCTCGATTCTTCTTACAAATATCATGACGTTGTCGCGTCTGTATGCATTATTGCCTGATATATTATGCCTTGGGGGGCTTGTATTGATGAATTTATCCCAACAGCTATGTAACATGTAGATGAAAGAAAGGTTTTACAGAGTTTTAAAGAAACAAAAGTAAAAACAGGAATTGGTATTCAGTGTAAACGAAGACTTTTTGTATTTTCATTTGAGTTTCATGCCAACCTATTCTGAAGACCACAAAAATAATTACTTCTAATTTCTAAATTTAAATCCACCATTTCTACACCATCATTAACTCACAACTCCACCTTAATATACCTGCCTCAAATTTAATCTTAAGCATAATAGTTTTTAACACACCTTTTTTTCAGGAAAAAAACACCCCCCCACTTTACTTTTCCGTTCATAATCATTAACCATTCCTAGAATTAGTTGAAATATGTGTTAACTTGCCCTCGCTAAAAACAAACAAAAAAAAAGATAACTATTAAATTCCAAAATCGATATACATCTATTTTATTTTTCAGTCATGGAGATAGACTGGTAAGATTAGCTTTGAAGTACTTCTTTTTTTTTTCCCTCAGTAGTTAAAGGAATTGCGACAGAGCGGACAATTACTTTGATTACTCGATTTAAACCATTGGAATAAACACTTGGAGTGAAAAATGTTATTACAAGTCCCACATTTTTTGTCTGGTAGTTTTCGATCGGCGGATATGATGGAATAACAGATGGCACATTCACTTTGCCCCTTGAGGGCACTAATAATATTCTTACGAAATACGAATAAAGAGTCACTAATCGAACCATTCTGTAGGTAGTTAGTGAAACAGTATTCTCAATGGTAGTTTTTGGTGGGGTGGAGGGCAGGCGGATGAAAGAAGTTTAATACCGAAAAGTTTATAACTCCATTAGTAGTCATAAGAAAACTGTTCCATTTTTGCTCAGAAACCCCGACACGATTTACACTTTGAACTTTTACCAAATCAAGTGGATAATTTTCCGGAACACGAATGAAGAAGCGCATCACCATATCATCGATTTCATAGCCAACTGAGACCTCTCGAACATTCTTAGCAACTTTTATTACTAAATTCTGGTCATCGTCGAGTGAGTCCTGACTTTCAGCCCAGGAAATAACCGCATTTAATTCTTCTTCCACCAGGAGAGGAGAGATAAATTTTTCGGTCCATAAACAAATTAAATTTTTCATTTGCTTTTTAGAATCTAGCCACCAACCTTTAACGGCACTTGGAGCATATTTGAGCGACTGGAAATACAAGCTGACAAGAATCCAAATTAAATCGGTTCTAGTATTATTGATCTCTACAGAAGTTACCAAGTCGTAATTCTGTATTTTTTCAGGGGAGATATTTTCTTTCTTTAGATCTAGTAGATTCTCATTTTTATGGCCAAGAATCTGAAAAATAATTTCTAATAAGGGCTCAATACATTTATGATGTTTTAAGCTGTTGTTGAGATCGCTTCGAACTTTATACGAGGATGCTGCAAATATTTGGAAAGTTAGAAGCCAGGCAAGTAGGTAACATCGAATTTTTAAATATCCTGGAGAATCTCTTTCAATATTATCAAATGAGATATTCATTTCAAGATTATTTGGTGCAGTAAGTATCATCGGCAAAAGTTCTTCCGGGAGAGAAGCATCTAAAAATTTTTAGGAACTGCAGAATTGAAGGTAGTCTATGTTTACATACCTCTATTTTCCAGAATAATATCGACAGATAATTGTTGTTGAAGCTTTGGAAGGCACCTAAAGATCAGCATATATGCGGATGATTGGACCCAAAAACAGTTCGACGCCAATAAGGAGTAATATTTGTTGATGTCCTCAAGTTTATCTAGTAATATTTTAAAAATTAGATTAGCTAGGATTTCGTCCATTACAAGAAGTGACTTGTGATAAATCGGCCTTTTGATAAATAAAAGTGCTAGAAGAGAGGATATAATTTTCTCATTGTTTTGAACAAGAGCTTCACCGAGATCTTCATTTGGATCTTCGATTTTCTTTAAGCTCGAATATAGCTTCAAAGATGTCACAATAGTTGCTAGACTTTTATCTTCAATAGGCTTATCCTTCTGCTTCATCCAAATTGAGATACAGATTTCAAGAGATTCTTCCCAGAATGAGCCATAAATATCCTTAATGGATGGTAAAAGTTTTTGAAGTAGTCGGCATATCTCTGAAATTTCAACACGGTTCTCAACCCTTTGCGTCCAAGAAATTAGATGCTTCACAGAGAAAACAATTCGATTCTTAGTAACTGGTATTTCTTCACTATCATAGATTGTGAGGCATGAGTTTAAAAGTACAAATCTTTTAATTAGATCATTTGAGTCTGCCGAGGGACTGAGAAGATCGCTAATCAAATGATTACACAGATTCTTAATAGTTGTACTTGATTTTCCACATTTTCCCAAACCAATTAGTACTGCTGAGGCCCCTATAATATTCTGAGTCGACGGTTTAATAACTGTAATGTTTGATATCCAATCTTCAAGCCAATTTATTTCACCATTCGATTTCTGAATTACAATTCCCAGTAAACGAATTAGTGCTTTAGCTGCATAAAATGAAATAGTATGGTGAAGTTCACAGATTTTGACGAGTTTAGATATCAAAGTCCACACCGTAGTTTTTGTAGAATCCTTCTCATTGATTTTGGTATTCATATTCAGCTCTGAACAGTTTGCTTTGACACATTGCTTTGTATCCCTAAGCCATAGATCAGAATCGCTAGCAAAAGATTTTAGCTTTTCAAATGCACTAAGCAACAAGTGATCTAAGAGTTTCTTTTCGTTAGAAATGAGACTTGGATTAAAAAGACGACTTGTAAAAAGAAATTCAATGTCTAATTCCGTTATCTCAAGTGTTAAGAGTGTTAGTTCGAGTAATTCCAAATTGGAATCCATTGATGATTCTTTGTAAGGCGAATTAAATAAAAGACCCAGAGTAAAGATAGCTTTTCTCAAAGGCATTGTAAGCCCATAAGCATCATAGGAAGGCATTGCCACTGGACATTCATTTTTGAAATTAACATTGACGAGATAAATAATGCTGCCGAAATCAGGCAAAGCAGCAATTGAATCCCCCAGTGACTGGTCTGCTAACTCATGCAAGTTTTCATACCAATCATTAGTTGTTGGTAAGAATGATTTCACAAGCTCTGGATCATCTATCTTTTTTGTCACCCTATTTACTTCTTTACTAAGACATTCCACACTGCCAGATTTTGTTAGTAACATCGAAAGTAATAATAGGAGCATGAACTTGCGATAAATTATGGGTACCAATTCCGTTCTCTTTAAGTACTGTCGCGACGAGATTAGACATGGATTGGACATAGTCATTGCCCATAATAGCATCTTTCAGCTCTTGAATTTTCTCAACAAGTTTGAAGTCGATTTCTTGCTCTGCAAGAAGGTCCTCCTCGATAGCTAACAGTTTTGAAAGTAGGACAACATGAATATCACATTCTACATCCATCAAATGGTGCATTTTACTATTCAACAGATCAATTAAAGAGAGAGCTCTTTGAAGTTCATATTCACCATTCAGATATTTCATTAGAGAATCCCTTAATATTAAAGCCGAAGACTGTGATAATACATTAAATTCAAGAGCGGCATAAAAAATTCCCCTGTTTGAGTGCTTTTGGAGAACGAATGAATCAATCTGTTCGACAAGAAATCTCTGCAATTGCTGGTGGTTTTGCGCTATTTCCGATACTTCGTCGTGTGAAATTAAAGTTTTGGCAATCTCGGCCCACACTTCTATTGAGATTGACTCATAAGTAGATAAGAAATTGTCTATAATTCCAAGCCATATAGATTCAAGATTTTGTCCTAATATAGAAAGGGCTTGCTGTTGTAAAATAATTGATACGATTAAGGCTGCTGAGGGAGAGTAGAGAAGTTTGGGCAAATGTGTTAATAACTGGTCTTGTACTATTTTAAGTCGATCAGGACTGTAAGTAAAAAGAGTTGGTGCAAGTAAGATAGCATCTTGTAACACTTCAGCGGCACAATATTGCTTCCCATTACGACTAACTAAAACTTCAAATGCTGCCTCGACAATTTCGATTGACTTAAAAACCATGGGATCTTGCTTAATCTCAAAATCACTATTACTACTGAGGTATTTGATCACCTCTGCAAGTAAAAGAAACCAGAGTTTACTGAGCCTTGACACTAAAATTTGTAATGACTGGAAGTTTTTTGTCTTATCAGGTAGACGAATCTTTAGCCTCGAAATCAACCCAGATCCTAACATTTCCCAATGATTTTGGAAGGCATTCTCTTTGATATTGTGTTGTAAGCACAACTTATACGCTCGAAAAATAACCTCAAAGTCAACTTCTGAGGTAATTGTAAAGCTGATATTCTCCACGGATTGATCCCAGTCAAGTATATTACTAAAGTACTTGTTGAAAAGTGGAAAAATTACTTTCTGTAGGAGATCCGATAAGGAATCTTCTTCTGACAAGTGTGAGATTAGATTTTCAGTTATATCCATATAGTAGTCCCATGCATTTCTTGTATTAACTCTCATCCCGACTCTTCCCGAAAAGTTAGCTTGTAAGTTCTTTAAAAATTCGATGAATTCTTCTGATTTTTGGGGTAATCTTTCGAGTGGGAGGACCTTGATTAAACGCTGTAGCGACTTCCAAAATTCTACGGGTTCTAATCGAGGTCCAGCCAGGATGTAGGAGTTTAGTTCAATTAAAGGATGTTTAGTAGAGCCCTTACGAGAAATTCTGTTTCTCTGATGCACCTCCCATATTTCAGGGAACTCAATTGTTAGAATTCGAAGTGCATCTATGATTTTGGATATACTGCCTTGCTGTGGAGTCAACAAACCCTTGGAGATAAAAGTTTTGCTTAATAATTCAAGATTATTGGAGATAACATGCCGCTGCTTATGGCAGCATTGTGTTAAAAGCTCACAGATAGTTCTTCGTATTCCTGAATCTTCACATGATACTAATTTCCAAAGTTTGTTGTTTGATAAGAACTGCTCATAATTCTCCTGTAATTTCGATCTTTCTATTTCATCCAACTTCTGAAGTAGTTCAAGAACTAATGACACACTCGAGCCAATTACTATAAAGTATTTAGCCCACATATCTGCCTTGCTCATCGTCCTCTCATCGCTTAGCGTTTCAGGAGTTTCTTGAATAGCATCACAAGCATATTTTAGAGTAGCAGTCTGATGTCGACTGTAAAATGCTACAAGCTTTTCTTCTGTCGGTAATAATGACATTACAGCTTTTTTTACATTGGATGCTACAGTGCGATCGCGATCGAATTGACCGGCAAGCCAGTTCCCCACAAATCTAGAAACTCGAACCGACATACGCTTTTGTGATAATGATAACAAATCATACTGAATATTATGTGCTTGATCACGAATGGTACGAGAAAAGTCAATACAAAGTCGGGGATATAAATTTACCTATGATATTGTCAAGACTAGCCACGATATATTGATGTGGTTAGAGCTTACCCAGGCTTCTATAATATTGTCATCAATTTCATTCTTCTCTTTGGCTTGAGCATGGAGATATGCTCGAAAATCCTGAAGAGCTCTTGATCTTGTATTTTCATCTTTTCTAGTGAGATTTTTGAATGCTACAACGACATGGGGATTTTCGATGCTTGATAAATCGGGAGCTTTAGTGAAGTAAGAAAGGGAGCTATATGGACTGATAAATGCAAGCCCTCCAAAACTTGCACTCGTAGCCCGACTGCTTGAGGCATGCGATTTAAATTGAGTTTTTTTCATCGCTCGAAATTGCAACGTCTAGCGATCCAAAGGGAGTGACTCAAAATCAGCCATTATTAGTTATTTAAGCTTGGAATAATGAATTCTAAGAATCTAATTATCTTAGCTTCATATGATGTAATGAAATAGACTACTTCTTCCATGTCACAAATAACTGCATAAATCATAGCCATGTGGTTTTCAAGCGAGCGGCCCACCTTTTGATCTCCCTCGTGTTTTAGGCCCTACATCAAAATCTTCGATTCACCTTCTTCTAAAACGATAGGGGATTTCAATGCACTATATACTGTTGCCGTACGTATCTAATTGTACGCATTTAATTTTGCGTTCATGTGGTATAAATTTGAATTGAGGATTTGTGTTCATCCGAATCAGGGCCTACATTTTATTCCCGTAACGATCAGAATCTAATATGAAAAGCCCTATACTTATACGGCAAGAAAAAATAAAAGCTACTTTAATTGTTTCCTTTATTTCCCAAGAATAAGGAATAGGAAATTTCTCTAAATTAAATTCCAAAAAGTATGCTATAATTTTCTAAATCAAAGAGAACTAGATTTTGTCTCAAAAGTGTTTTCCACGACGGCATCAAGGAATTCAAGATCATTATAGACACTAAAGAACATACCAACTAACTTGTAACAATTAACCAGAGGAGATATGCCAATGGTCGGTCAATAGAGTGATTTAATATTTAAGATTAGCTCATGTGATTGACCGTTATATGTTAGTGTCCATGGTACCAAGAATACTTAGACCAAGAGCTAATCAAGCACCTGAATAGTTCCACAGTCATAATCTAGATATCTGATATTTTTAACAAGCCTAAATTAGCCCAGACAGTTCGAAGACCTATTGTCATAGAAAACGGATTATAGTTTGCAGACCAGGCAGAAGAAAACTATTTTACTCAACTCTAGCCGATAGATAAGCCAACATAGAATAGGAACAATGTACTCGTCTTGGCCTTTGGCCTTGGACTTCTGCTCTCTAGTACAAGGTGTAAAATTGCCTAACATATTGATAGTCCATGACAACAGCGTCCAATACCGACAACAGACAGTAGCATCCAGAGAACGCGAAGAAGCTTTTTCTCGGCTCAAGCTAGAGACTCTAAACACGGAAATCTACATCAAATACTCTCCATTTCTGTCTGATCTATGACCTCACTCCCCTCCTGGCCAAGGTCAGTCGACTTAGATTAATTAGCCGAGAAAATCAAAAAAGCCTTCTTTTACGCTTATTTAGGAGCAGCACAGTGCCCCCACGGTCATGGTAAGGGCAATCCTTGGTGGGATCTCTCCTGTAAGCTTGCCTGTCAGAAATATAAGTCGTCCATTAGGGTCTCAATCATCAATAGCGTTAAATTTAAAGAAGCGAAGAACGACTACATTAGGGCCCAATAAAAAAAGGTTACTGCAGAAAAGATCCACTCTCAACAACAAAATGGCATCAATTTATTGGTATACATCGTTCAATCCGACTTTAATACCCAATTCTCCCAGATAACTCTCCAGCAGCTATATTCTCCGGAAAAAAGGAGATTCTTATACGTAATCTACTCACGAACTATGCGAAGCCGTGTGACATATTGATGAATACTCCCACGGTACCTAGAAACTATTTTTATTTTCCTCAAATACCAAGAGAAGAGATCCGAAAGGCAATAATATGGGCAGGAAACATAGCTTCAGGGGTAAATAAGATTCTAACTGCTATCCCCAAGTAAGCATTGCCCCTCATTAAACCACTTGTAATTAAACTCTTTATCGAATGTTTTAGTATAGAATATCATCTATCATCTATCTTCTTTCCATCGTGCTATTTTGGTTATTATACAGAAGCCTAATAAGCCAAATCTTATATCCCTTCGTTCATATAAACCAATAGTCTTGCTCTCAGTTCTACGGAAAGGCATGGAACTTCTTTTAGCCAAACGCATCGCCTGGATTACAATTCGTCAAAATATCCTCACTGCACAACAGTTCAGAGCCCTCCCATGTAGGTCCGCTGTAGACCTCACCACTTGCCTCACCCATGATGTGGAAAGAGCATTAAATAATAGACGCACGACAAGTATGCTCAGTTTTGTTGTAAAAGGTATCTTTGATTCTGTTCTGCCAGGGAGGTTAGCCCGACGTCTGAGAGAATAAGGTTAGCCTGATTGAAAATGTGGGTAAACGCTAAATACTCCGTAACACGAGTTATCTCTCCTCACGTGGTGGAATTAGACGTGTCATCTAAAATACATCCAAAATTCATGCACCAATCTACCAAGAATTTTAAAGATGTATTCTCCGAGCCAAACCCGACCCCACGGAAAGTTAAATAAAGAATAGATACATATATGTAAAAGGCAGATACTAAGTCGGTCAAGATCAATACGCGGACCCACACAAAGATCCTTACTATACAAGAGCTTTTGTCAGCGAATGTCTAGCTGCAGCCGACTCCACAGAAGAATTCATTCCCGAAAGAGTGGAGCAGGCCATGTCATGTAACCATTCATAAAACTGGGCAGCTAGTATGCGAGACGAAATCAAGTCGATTGTTCAAAATCATACATGGAAACTTACATAACCTTCCAAAAGAGCTCAAGTAATTCAAGGCAGATGTGGACGGGAAATTTATTAAGTACAAATCGCGGTGGATAGTCCAGTATGGGATAACGAACATGAAACTCCTTTGCCCAAATTCCCGGCCCCATCTCATCATCCAGAAGACGAGCTGAAGTAGCTGTGTGGCGGGCACAAATTCAAGACAACATGAAGGCAAAAGCTACAGCTACGGCTAGAATAGTAAGTGGGTTTGAGCAGGTTCAAAATCGACTTCTTCGCTACAGTTTTTGCACTGAACATGGACATAATAGGCGCTTATATGGAGGATCCCAGTGCACAGGACATAACCGTGCTAATTGTCCCCATGGAGCTAGAATTATTTATAGTGGTCAAGTTATGTATATCAGAAACTGTTGCCGGATCAATTGGTGTTGGTAAACAATAGAGCAAGTCCAGAAGAGAAATCAGTTTATTGTACAACTCTACAGAAGAAAGAGAGGTAGATAATCTCCATAACTAAATACATTGCCTATGTATCTTCCGACTTCTCGAAGATTCTGTTCACTCTTCTCTATACTGTTCCGTTTTATTCTATACTATTCCATATTATTCTATATTGTTCCATAACCTTCCAATGTCTTTTATATTAAAGTACTGGTACAACCAGTACATTTCCCTAGGGACTTTGATTAACTCTTTCCAATCCAACGATTGTTCCTTACATGACCATATATAGATTACATATTATAATATATATATAGCTTCCAGATCTTAATAGGTTATAAGTCCGGTTTAGCATTGGTCTCAGAGAACACATACGTTAAAATTGTCTACCTAAGATTCCTTGCCTTGTCAATACAGGATAGGTAGTTCTATTAGACTCCTAGTTAGAGGGGAACAAACGAAATTTATTTATAAACTTTCTGCTGATTTATTTCCCTTTCCTACAAATTTGTTTCCTTTTGTATAATATTATGATTTAAATATGGGTTCGTACACCTCCGACAACATCAAGAAACCTGTATCGACTTTAAATCGAGATAATTGAAGAACTTGGTTTAAAGAATTGAGACATTGGATGATTGGTGAAAATATATTTTTTGCTATCGAGAAAACATTACATGAATTCGCCTCAGAAGAGCCTTTGGCATCGGGTGCACCTGGAAAAAAAAATGAAGAAAGTAGTAGAGACATAGGATATTCAGCTATGAAAGAACAAATTAAGAAAATCATACCTACAGATCTTGATGAAACCAGGCAGCAAAAATGGGTATCAGCGGATGCAAAATTTCTTTTTATGCTAAGCAAATGCATCGATCAATTTGATCGAGAACATGTTGAATCGTTTGACACAGCAAAAGAGCAATGGGATTCATTATATGCCAAATATAGTAAAGTGACTACGTCATCCAAGAGAGAAGATCTGAATCAAATCACTGGATTCAAGTTTGGCATACTCAATGGTACATCTGTTGATATGACTATTTCTTCAGCTTGGACACATCTTGTGTCAATGAGACGGAAAATACAAGATTCCAATCCTGAAATGGCCAAGACTTTCACTAAAGAAGTCTTGTTGGAATATCTCTTAAGTGGCCTTCCTAATTCTTTTGACACTATACTGCAGTCAATCGATGCAAATGTTTCCTTAGATCCCTATGAGAAGCTTGAAATTTTAGAAAGAAATGAAAAAAAATACGACCTAAGTGCCAAAGTTGAGTCGGCACATCCTACTATCACTGACAAGATTAGATCTGGGAGACCAAAGAAACGCCAGATCGGAAAAAATTCCTCTAGTAAAATACGTTGTCATTTTTGCGAGCAAGAGCATGTGAAAAATCAATGTGAATTACGCAGATTAATAATAGCTATGGTCTCCGACTTTCAGATTGCTAAAGCAAGAGAAGAAGAAAAAAGGTCCAAACCTAGCCAAAAATACCGCTCCAAAAAGACTAGGGCTCTGACAGCACAAGACAGTTCCAACTCTGACTCTTTGACAAACGAAAGCTCAGAGGAATCTGAAAATGATGGTGATTCTGAGGAAGAACAATGTCATTTTACAAAAGAACAATCTGCAAGTAAGATACCTGAATCCAATTGGTGCTCAGAGTCTGGCTGTACAACGCATATGACTGACCAGTCTACTTTGTTTAGAGGTGCAATGAGAAAATCAAAAAGCGTACTATCAAAGTTGGAGGGGGAAAGCTTTATGCTGATTGCATGGGTCAAGTTGAGATGATTGTGAATGGTGTTTCTTTACTGTTAGAAAATGTCCTGTTTGTTCCTGGCTTAGGTGTTAACCTCCTATCAAGTCGCAAACTTTGTGCAGAGTGGAATTGTCTAGGAAATTTTAATTATAAATCAATGTGGTTCACGAATCAAAATAATGAAGTTATAATTCAAGCTGACGTAAAAGATGGCCTTTACTATGTGTCACGTATTATGACGCATTCTCAAGGAATCAAAGAAATTGCTCTGATTTCGACTCCAAGTAATCTTGCTTCTCATCTTGAATTCTCACCTGCCTAAATTACATCAAAATGTAAAGATATCCCGGAAGATTTTATTCCATGTTGTCACGTTGCTCTAACTGTTGACGAAATTCAAGAATATAACTTCAACACCACCATTTTAGGTGCAACAGGTAATAGTAAGACAAATAAAATGTCACAACGTGAAATGAATGACTATTATAATCTTATGCATCGGGGGTTTAGTCACATGGGCTCTGAGAAATTGCGAAATCTTCATAAGGTCACTAATTTGAAGAGGCCAATAGTCATACCAATTGATAAGGAGATTTGTCGAGTTTGTAAATTGACAAAACTAAGAAACCGAACAAATAAAGTCTGTAGTCCGTGGAAAGAATCAATATTAGCTCTTGTTTCTATCGATATAGCAGGGCCATTCTTACCTTCACTACGAGGAAATACATGGTTTTGTGAAATTGTTGATAATTCAACCAGAAGAGCATGGACACTACTGGGAAAAACTAAATCAGATCTAATGGATAAAATAGAAAAGTGGAGAAAGGAAGAAGAACTGGCGACTAATTTAAGATTAGTTGCAGTAAGGTCAGACAATGCAGCTGAAATTAGACAGAAGCTAGATCAATGGTCTAGTCAGGGTATCAGACATGAGGTTACAATACTGTATGAGGGCTCACATCAAAATGGAATAGCTGAAAGACGCATTCAAGAAGTAGAATCTGGGATTAGATCTTTACTAAAAGATGCAGGGCTACCACTCGAGTTTTGGGACTGGGCCGCAAAGCATAATACATACCTTTGGAATATTATGCCTCATGGACCTCTTGTAGATGGTGTAAGACTTACACCAAGGTGTGCATATGAAGACATTATACCCGATATCAATCATGTACGGGTGTTTGGTTGTGTATGCTACTCATATATAAGCCCAAAGTCCTGGCCAGCTGGCACAAAGAGTCGTAAACTTTTAGATAGAGGAAGAGAATGCGTTTTTGTTGGTCATAATGAAAAAACAAACAACCAATATTGGGTTTATGCCCCTGATCTAGGGCGAGCTGAACTAGCGAAAACGGTTGATTTTGATGAGCAGAGAAAAGGAGGAGATTTGGACTTGCGAATTAGGCAATCTGGGGGAGCCACATCACAAGGACTTCCATTTGAACATTTCACTTCTAGTGCACCACCCATGAGAAATCCTGTTGAACGTCCCAAGCGGCAACTTGCCCTTCAACCTACCATGTTGCCGACCATACCTGTCTCATAAATCCATGAAAGTCCGCCTAACAAAAATTCACATGAAATAGTAAATGATAAACCGATGATTGATGTCACGGACTTGAATGAACATATTGAGCAACAGATTTCCGTAGAACACAGTATTGACACCATTGATAAGCCGAGTTTAAATATTGTTTCATCTGAAAAAGAACATAAACTATCACCTCTATCTGTAATCAAACCAATTGACAAGCCTAACTTAGACGAAATGTCATGTGAGAAATTACGAGATTTGCCGCCTAAATCAACAGGAAAATCTATCAATATCGATATTAAGTCTAAAAAGAGTAAGAAAGTCACAAAGAAAAGCGTCCCATTACGGCAATCTAAAAGATTAAGTGCAAAAACATTTAAAGACAACTCAACGAGCTCTACGCTAAAGGAGCCCAAAAAGGAGCTTCCAGTTGATCCAGAAACTACTCAAAAAAATCTTCCACATACGTTACCAGAAAATCCGACAGGACTAATAGATGATAATTTGAAGACGCCCTCTGACATTCTTTCAGAANGGAGTTCAAAAAGGAGCCTCCAGTTGATCCAGAAACTACTCTAAAAAATCTTCCACATACGTTACTAGAAAACCCGACAAGACCAATAGATGATAATTTGAAGACGCCTTCTGACATTCTTTCAGAAACAAAATACAAATCATCTCCAATTAAATGTCGAAAGATTGAAGATAAGTTACCACAATCCTCGCCCAAGCTCTCACCTCAAAAGAAATGCGAAGCACATGCACATGAAAAATCTTCCGAATTATCAGCACCTAAAGAAATTGAAAAAAACACCAAAAATACCTCATTAACATTATATCAATCTCACCCTGATAATACCAAAAAGATCGATCTACAGAAATTTTTTTCAGAAGGCGTATCTGGGCCCCCTGTAAATAAGTGTTCGAAACCTAAGTCTCTTGAAAATCTTCAACTGCAATCGCCAAGCTTAAGTATTAATACTAACAAACTCTCAAAAAGAAAATATCATGCAGAAGAAACCAAAAATGCACGAGAAGAAAAAAGACAAAGAGTATTCATCGCGGCTCTTATTTCTCAATTGGTATCAAATATTAGGACTGAAGAAATCGCTTTCCTTGCCATTGAAAATGTTATTAATATTCCTATTCCCAAGTCATACAAGGAGGCTCTCACTGACCCTACGTATGGTGAAGAATGGAGAGAGGCCATTTTCGAAGAGATTACATCTTTAGAAGCCAATACAACCTGGATTGAGGAAATTCCTCCAAAAGATGCTAATCTAATTTCAATCGAGTGGGTCTTCACAGTCAAGACGGAACCAGATGGGTCTTTAGACCGTTTTAAGGCTCGGCTGGTAGCTAGAGGATTCTCACAAACATACGGAGAAGACTATACAGATACATTTGCTCCAACCGTACGAATGGACACACTAAGAGTTTTTCTCGCCATTGTTGCAGCAGAAGATTTGGAATGCAGACAATATGACATAAAAAATGCATTCACAGAAGCCACTCTCAAAGAAAAAATATATATATCTGCACCTGATGGAGTTCCAGTAAAAAATGGTTACTCTTTGCGCCTTCTCAAAAGTTTGTATGGCTTAAAACAAGCTGCTAGAGACTGGCATATTGTTTGTCGCAATTATCTTAAGAAGTTAGGTTTTTCACAAAGTGTAGCTGAACCTTGTCTTTTTACCAACTCAGAGAAAAACGTTAAGCTTCTTGTCTATGTAGACGATATGGTAGTTGCATCTACTAAATCTTCACAACTATTTTGGTTTCTTGATCAAATGAAAAAGCGTTTCAATACCAAAGACCTGGGGGAGATTTCTAAGATCTTAGGTATTAGGGTTACACGAAACCGCCAATTGAGGGAGTTATTTCTTGACCAAGAACACTATTTAGAAAAAGTTCTTGAAAGAATAGGTCTACCTCTTGCATCCAGCTCTACAGGAAGAGCTAGGGTCGTTCCTATGTCAGGAAAATATGATAAATTAGAAAATGCTCGGCCTGAAGAAGCTAGGACTGACAAAGTAGCTTTTCAACAGAAAATTGGTAGTTTTATGTATGCTGCAGTATGTACTAGGCCCGATATAGCTTTCAACATAGGAAGACTAAGCCAGCAATTACAAGATCCTGCAGAGCGTCACAATAGCGGCATCAAAGAAATTGGCAGATACCTACGCTCCACNAAGAATAGGTCTACCTCTTGCATCCAGCTCCACAAGAAGAGCTAGGGCCGTTCCTATGTCAGGAAAATATGATAAATTAGAAAATGCTCGGCCTGAAGAAGCTAGGACTGACAAAGTAGCTTTTCAACAGAAAATTGGTAGTTTTATGTATGCTGCAGTATGTACTAGGCCCGATATAGCTTTCAACATAGGAAGACTAAGCCAGCAATTACAAGATCCTGCAGAGCGTCACAATAGCGGCATCAAAGAAATTGGCAGATACCTACGCTCCACTATTAAGCAGAAAATTAGATTTGGACCACCAAGTATATGCACAGCGGTAAATGAAAATTCAGGTTCATCATCATGTTTGAAACTTTACTCTGATGCTGACTGGGCTAATATGGAAGGTCGGAAAAGCATATCAGGTTACGTAGCTACACTTTACGGTGGACCTGTCTCATGGGGGAGCAAGAAACAAAGATCCGTTTCAACATCAAGTACAGAATCGGAGTACATTGCAATGGCAACATGCTGTAAGCAAGGACTATGGCTAGCACAAGTTTTAAGGGATATGAGCTTCCCTGAATATGTTAGTAAAGACCACAAGCTTGTTGACATGCGAGCAGATAACCAAGGTGCAATAGCACTGGTTAAGAATCCTCAGTTACATGAAAGATCGAAACATATTGATATATGTTATCATTTCATACGTGACATAGAAGCCAAAAAACTTCTACATATTACATATGAACCTACAGGACAAATGATAGCAGATGGTTTCACAAAGCCGCTAGATAAAATCTTGTTTCAGAGATTTAAGATCATGATGGGACTTTTCAATGAAAAATATCCGGAAGATATTCAGTAGTAGTTCAGGTACAATGTGTTAATTAGAATAACGATGCTTTTGTTCGCAGATCTGAGTAGGAGTGTTAGATTAGTGTGCAGATCATGCTTTAGCGAAGGTCATACATTCGGAGTAACATAATTCCGTAAAGAGATTAAGTACTCGGGCTGCCCCTATTGTTAGGGATGATTAACTCTTTCCAATCCAACGATTGTTCCTTACATGACCATATATAGATTACATATTATAATATATATATAGCTTCCAAATCTTAATATGAGTGATTAATAGCTCAAAGACCAATGGAAAAATGCACAGCCTTGACATTTTCCTTCGTAGGGAAAAAAAACACGGCAAGCTATTTAATAGTGATTAAAAACAAATAGAAATTACGATTTAGAACTGGAGTTTTAAAAAGTCATGTAGTTAAGTAATTATCAAAAACCTTCAGGTGATGTTGAACCCATTCGAAATCTAGATTTTTTTTTTTTAAATAATTTCCTACATTCTCATGAAAGAGATAAGTGGGGTTTAACGGACTAAATCTGGGAAGTAAAATCATGTACCCGTGCCACACCCCACATTAGTTTTGGTTTCGCTGCGGGCTCACCAACTTTATTTGGTGAGCCCGCTGTGTATCAAATCACGGGACACCGTAATTACTGTTTGATAGCCTTATTGTGTAATCTCTCGTTTATGCATTTTTTATGTAAATAGTTCTCATTTTGATATAGACAATCAACTTAGATCAGACTCAAGTAACTTAACAGGCATTCTATGATTATATATTATCGGCGTGCTTAGAGTTCAGGGTCTACCATAAGTTAAAACACTAACAGACACAAATGGCTATTTGAGTCGGTAACTCTACCACAAACTCTATTTTTTATATCTATCAAAATGCCTGTCATTACGCGTTCGGGTACTAAGAATCTAACACTGAAGGCTCAGAATTACCTGAGGAATTATTGGGTAATACTACTACACTTCCTATGCTTTTGGATGTGATGACAGAGCTCAAGAAATTCATTTCTCAGCATATCAAATCTATGGAAGTAATATCGGCTATTGCCGACAAAGTAAATAACATTGAATTTACTCTGAACGGTAGAATTTTTAAATTTGAACAAGCAGTGGAACAGATCACTAAAGCTAGTGAAGGACATAGATAATACCTTCGTTACAATCGTTTACAAGTGCAAAGAATCTGCAGCCGTCAAGCCAGAAAACCTAACAACCGGTAACAATGAAAGAGATCCTTTCTCAGTTCCGGGTTTACAATCAACTTGGAACCCAGTTAGAGGTCANAAGGACATAGATAATACCTTCGTTACAATCGTTTACAAGTGCAAAGAATCTGCAGCCGTCAAGCCAGAAAACCTAACAACCGGTAACAATGAAAGAGATCCTTTCTCAGTTCCGGGTTTACAATCAACTTGGAACCCAGTTAGAGGTCAATTTAAAGCGCCAAAAAAATCACCAGGCTTGCGTACCAAGACTATCCTTCTATGCTTGTCGGAACCAAATGTAAAAAGACTAGACCGCCGCCAATCTTGGGCATCGTATAGTAGTAACAGTGAATATATCTAGTGGTTATGGAAATACTGGTATGAATTAGTTATAGATTGTGACTTGGATAAAACAACTTTAGACGCTCGGAACAGCAATAAACTAATTCGACCCAATTTGAAGCAATTATCTGTAACATAGTATATTGAAAATCTATTCCACCTTCAAGAAATACAATCGGCACTTGTTCACGGAGGAACTTGTTATCACCTCTAGCCACAACGTGTTTGTCACCTATTCTAAGGGGACTTTAAACAGGTGAACTCCTTTTGTAAAACGCATCGCCCAACTTGGCCAATGACAATTGAAGCTTGACCCATGACAATTCATTGCTCTATTTTATCTAGGAGTTAATATAAGTTTAAATTTGTCTAATAAGATTTTTGTGAGCGTGCCACACAGTTAACATATTAAACTTCAGTGATTGTGCTGATCAGATATTTCTTTTGGCATAGTTCCCCACACAAGAAGCACGAAAGTTCTGTCTCCAATTTGCAATATTATTATTAATAAATCAATCACTTGATAAGTATTTTTGAGAATTAGTTAATGAAATATCGATTCTACCTCATTTGCTTCCAGCATCATCTCCAAAAATTTTAGAATCACCTCGATGCGTCGTAACTGTGTTACTCGTTGAGCCATATTCTGACTTTTTGGAAAATATTTCTGATCCTACTAGGGCTTCTTTTTGTGGATTATAATTTTGAATGAACCACAATTTGATTTGCAATTAGAGTGTGCGTAATGTAATTTTAATATAATAGGATTTTTCGTGAATTTAATTCTGTGTATTGGACTTTACTCCTCAGCTCGGCCATATATAGCATCTTTGGTTGGAGCCAATTTCTGACGAACTAAAGGGATGGTTCTTCCGACTGGGCACTGCTCTTGAACACATCCATTGAATAGTTCATACTTCGAATTAGGCAAATCATCGTTGCGGTGCTTGGATAAACAGTAGACCAAAATTCATAAGGAAAATTTGTACAGAAGGCATAACCTTATGATGATAATTATTTTGGCGAAAGACGGTATTGGCAAAGACTAGACATCTAATGCTTTAATTTAGCATTTCTATATCAGTCAAAAGAAAAGCATAAATGAGAAAAGTTAATGCTAAAAATGACATCCAACTTTAATAGTTATTTTTGTAATACAAATCAAAGTGTTAGCCTACCAATTCCTCAAAGAGAGATAATGTGACACAGTATCATAGTTAATCGCATTAATCGAGATAAAATAATAAGTGAAAGATCGAGATGAATGTGATTTTTTTGATTTTGATTCCTCTAGAGCTCGACACCAACACCAATCAATAGTTATTAGTGATTTCTAACAATATATTCCAGCTTAGTCTTCACCCAAGCTTTCCCTCACTATTTTCCTGCAGCGTTTTCGGAACTCGTTACCTCCTGTTTTTTCTTCTCTCCATAACCTAGCAGCCTCGACATTTGCTGGACTTTCATCATTTGGGCTGTGAAGTAGACTTATAACGCTTAACAATATTGTCTCTGGCGTTTGGACTGGACTCCACCGCTCGGCTGCGCTCTCGTATCCATATTGATCCTCGCCTGGTGGATGCAAGATAGATATGCAAAGTCTGCCATCAGGGTAAACATTCGGGTGAAAAGGGATAGGCGTTTTAAATGTAAGAGATGGTGGGGAGAGAGGGTAATTTTGAGGGAAGAAAAAATGACATCGAAAATTACCTCCTATGTAAAATTAGTCCACAATTAACTCTCTTATTCGGGTTACGACTTACCCCCATAATATTTGCAATCGTCAGATATCATGAGCATTACTTCCCACTCAAAAACATTACTATTCAGTAGTCCACAGGAGATTCCCGGTATGTCCTTTGCGCTCTGCATGTATTTTAGTTGTCGTTGAAGAAGTCCAGCAGCGCCAGACTGAGCCATGATGTCGACGCTCTTGAAGCAAACTTGTAGATCTTAAGCTATTATAGAGAATAACAAGAGCAATTTTTGAGTATCTTTTTTTTATGCAATTTATGAGGCTCACAATACTTGAGACATAGGGACGACATATGAGAATGACGAATACTAAATGACTAACTGACTTATAATCTCGAATGGCTTGGACCAAGTCCTAACTTGCTGGCTATTTTTGAATCTATTTCTACAGCATTTAACCTATTTGTTACTTTTCACATGTCTGAAATATTTCCCCTTGCATACTAATGATCACGTTGATTATGAGAACATTTAAGTCACTTTCTATCACCACTTAATATCTAACACAATGTAAACTCAGAGTTCTTAGATATTTATATCTAAGTTACTGTGTAGTATATCTAATTTGGAACTCTAAATTGCTGTGTTTTAATAGAGAAACCTGTACCACCAAATGCTGACTAATCTTGTTCTCTTTTCCAACACATTCCGGTCGCATGGGCGGAATGGAGCCACGAGGGCTTGATTATATTAATGCTGTACTCTATACGCTAAGAACTGAACTATTGTTATCTAACTAGCGACAAAATGTAGAATATGATTGAGAAGAAATCCGATAGCCAATCAATAAGAGGCGAATATAAAGTATGAGCTTATCATAAAAGCACTAGGGTATGACTGGTAATTACTTAAGGCCACCGCTATAGCCACACCCCCCTACAAACCCTCTGTTTATGTGAAATTTAATTCTACAAAGCGCACATTCGCTATGCGTAAATACTGTAATAACGTCCTCATAGTATATACACTACATGCATAATTAAGGAAATCGGTATTTGTACTACACTTTTTCGGTACCTTTACTGTACCCCCCACCCCCCCCCCCCACCACCCTCCACCCCCAAATTTAATTGTGATTGGTGGAGCCTGGCATATTTGAGAATGCTCCAGCGCTGTTTATGTCAGCTGCATTATCGATAGGCTAGCTCCCTGTAAATCCTTGCTTAGTTTTTCTAAAAGGG
>QVIK01000258.1:0-63722 GCA_003957845.1 Oidium heveae
TTTTATTTTTTATTTTTTATTTTTTATTTTTTATTTTTTATTTTTTATTTTTTATTTTTTATTTTTTATTTTTTATTTTTTATTTTTTTTTAACTTGATCGACTTCGTGATTGGCTTCGTGATGGCTTCGAGATGGCTTCGTGATTAACTTCGTGATTAGTAAGTACAAGTTATCTCAATCCTCTTGCAACCGGGCTCATAACCTATTAAAATTGTATCCTACAATTCTAGTACGGAAGCAACTTTGGGAGGAATGAAATTAACTTCTTATTCAACTTACCTTATTTCCACTGAAGTGGAAATAAGTGTCTATATAAACTCTAAGAAAATGTCCAAGCGGACTAACTAATAGTACAGGTTATTAAATACGAGAACCCAGACCCCAAAAGCAAATTACTATAAATGTCATAAATGTAGATCTCAATTTGAATACTCTTATTCAATATTNACTAGATCCAATGCTAAACCTTCCCCCTCATTTATCTCACATCTTGCAACCTCTAGATATGGTACCATTCTCGGTTATAAAATCTAAATATTGTAGTAAAATCTCGCTCTTTCTGCCTTGGATGACGCAGCACCTGTAAAGAAAGATAATTTTATAAGATGCTTTAATAAAGCTAGGTAAGAAGACTAATCAGAGAGGATAATTAGAGCAGGAAAGAGGGCGACAGGTCTTGTTCCTTTTAACTCTAAGATGATACTACAGTTATCTCAGATTCTAGGTGAGCCACGCACCCCTATAAGAGCTCAAACATCGCAAGATAAAGGGAACTTTGGGCTATAGACTCCAGAGACTTTGATATAGATAGAGCCCAGCAATCGGTTTAAGAGTCTGAAAATATTCCTAAATTGATTCGAGAGTATCTCGATAAATGTGGCAAGGCGATTATGCAGGCAAATATCCGCGTTGCAGCTATAGCGTTAGAAAATAAAGGGTTGAAACATCTGCTAGACGAGGCAAATAAGAATAATCGAGAGAGGAAAAGAGTGATTAGTTTGATCATAGCAAAGCCAGTAATTAGATCAGCTGAAGTTTACTTTCGTGTGAATGTAGTAGATGGCTGTATATTTGTATGTTCCAGTGACTTATTTTTTGTAGCTCGCATGCTAGGTTAGTATTTGTCAACGCAAGGACTTCGCTAGTTTTGCCAATCAGTCCAATCCACTCCTACTTGGTTGCCTTCCTTCACTTGAGAGATCAAAGCTAGATATATATATCTTTAATTAGATAATTCTACCAGACTCTTAGTTAAAGGGGAGCTGTAATCTTCAATAAAATATATATAAAACGTGGTGTCACTATAATGGATGTACACTACACGAATCAAGATCATTTCGAAGACCGGTTCCGGTACTTTGTCGAGATAATTGTAGGACGTGGTACAAAGAATTCAGGTACTGGATGATAGGAGAAATCATTTTTTTTTCGGTTGAAAAGTCTTTAGTTGAATTTGCGGCTCTAGATGAGAAAGTGCAAATAATAGATCCCAAAGGAAAAGGAAAAGATGTACCGACGCATGGGTATGCGGCAATGAAAGACGAGCTTGAAAAGGTTGTACCCAGAGATCTTGACGAGTTTAAAAAGCAAAATTGGGAGTCAGCAAATGCAAAAGTCTTTTTTATGATCAGTAAATGCATCGATCAATTCGATAGAGAGCACGTCGAAACTTTTGACACATCGAAAGACCATTGGGACTCGCTTTTCCAAAAAAAAACCAGAGTAACTGCTATGTCCAAAAGAGAAGACTTGAAGCAGATTACAAGCTTCAAATTTGGGTTTTTAGACGATCAACCATCTGAAATGAGCATATTTTCTACATGATCACACCTTGTGTTCACTAGGAAGAAAACATATGACGCCAACCCTCAAATGGGTGCGAATGTCTTAAAGGAAGTTCTCCTTTACTATTTAATTAGCGAACTTCCACCGGCCTTCAGTACCATTTTTCAGTCACTAGATGCCAATCCTAACCAATATGTATATGAAAAACTAGAAATATTGGAAAGAAACGAGAAAAAATTTAATTTAAGTGCTCAAGTTGATGCAGCTCACCATATTTTTAAAAAAGCCGAGTACCAGGCCCACCTCGAAACCGAAAAAGATGAAAAATCTCTCGCACGAAAGTGCTATGCCATTTCTGTGAGCAGAAACACTATAAAGACAAGTGCGAGCTACGTAAGCTGATGATAGCAATAGTTTCTGATTTTTAGCTATCAAAAGCCAGAGAGTGAGACAAGAGTCGCTCATATAAACGTCACTTAGCTAAAGATAATGCTCTTGCAGCCGATGACCAGATTGAAGACAGTAATCCTGAGTCAGATGATTCACAGAAGTCAGTGGATGATGATGATCAAGTGGTATATTCTTGCCACTTTTTAAATGATGCATCTCATTCCAGTAAGATACCCGAATCTGACTGGTGCCCTGATTCTGGTTGCACCACACACATGACTGACAACCTTTCCTTGCTTAGGGGCCCTAGGATCGAAGTCAAACGGCGAGCCATCAAGTTTGGGGGAGGGAACTTATATTCAGACTAGATGGGCACAGTTGAGATGAAAGTGGCTGGCATATCTCTGTATTATAATAATGTCCTTTTTGTCCCAGGGCTAGGCGTAACTCTATTGTCAAGCCGTAAACTTTGTGTAGAATGGAATTGCTTCGGTACATTTAATGACAAATCTATGTGGTTTGCGAATCCTAAGAACGAATTGATTATCCAAAGAGATGTGAAAAATGAACTTTATTTTGTCTCCCGTATCATGCCTCACCTTCAAGGTTTAAAAGAAATTGCTCTAATTTGTGACTCAGCTTCTCCTGTTAAGCATAATGTAATTAATTAGTGTGGCTCGATTTAACAAGACCGAAACTTGAGTAACAGATATGGTTAGAATTGATATGGGTGCAGCTTGTATATGCAAATGAGTTGTTAGTGAAACGCTAGTCATGTCATTTTGATACATTATCACCATTAGAAAGTTTCGATATTAGCAAGCTTTATTTATGTATATAGAAGAGAGATAGAGTAAAGAAAGAGGGAAAACTTAAAGAAAAATTTCAATTGACAATTCTTTGATAAGATTCTTTTGACCAGAGGTTCAATAGTTATGAGTCCGGCGCTCTAAATATAATTTAATTGATTATCGGAGATGCTGGATTTTATATTGACTTCTTGGAAAATTCGTCTTTTGAACATAAACACGGAACAAAACACTAGTTTATTTTTTTTTTAAGAAAAAGACAGTCTTATCTCTAATCGAAATCATTATGGGGAGTACAATTATACAACGAAGTAGCGAAGATTGGGACACATTTTGGTTTGCCTTTGAAGGAGTAGTTGGATCTAGTGAGAATGATGTGTTCAAATTTGTTGACGTGTTTGAAGAAAACTTATGAAATGCGCAGGAACTTGCTAAGATACCAGAGGCGCCAGAACTACCACAGCGGCCTGGGGTCAATGAAACAATAAACGAGTCTTCAGTTAATCAATCTTACACGATTTTGCTTACGGAAAATAGATATAAGCATGCGGCATAGTTGGAAGAAAAAGCACGAATAACTCGAATTTTAGAAAAATTTGATGTTTTGAACGGATGGGTAAGGCAACATGTTCACCCAGATAACTATGTGTACATGAGGCGAGAGAAATCTGTTTTCAAGCAATTGCTTGCCTTTAAGAAGCAATTTGCACCCACAGATCGGGCCAGAGAATTACGACTGACTCGTTTATATAATGAAACCCTGTATTATGGCGATAACGAGCAGGTAATAAAATGGTTAGATATTTATCAATAATCATGCCATAAAGCCAAGGAACTAGATATACCTGAGATAACAGGGTAGAGAGCACATTATGACTTTATTTACGCCATTAAACGAATTGATGCTGAATATTCTAAATATATTTCAATACAACTCGAAAGGAAGTGGAAAAAAAGTAGGGTTCCTTTTTAAACAGATATTATTGAAGATTTGAGGAACGATCAAAGACAAGAAGAGGCATCGAGGACTTTAAATCGTGATGATAGGAATCGCGGACTTGTTACCGCAGCAACCTTTAAGGATGAAAATAAGCAACAAAAAGACATAGGAGGAAATAAATCCATGTTAGATGAAAGGGAATGCTTATATGGGTTAACTCATGCATTTGCAAAATGCTTCTATATCAATCCATCATTGAGATCAACATCATGGAAGGGTAAGAAAGAAGTATTTAAAAAAATTAACAAACAAATAAAAAATCCAAAATTAAAATGAGTGATAAGGAAATATGGCTATGATGGTCTAAACCAAAATAAAAACATGGAACTATCTCATAATGGAGAAAAAAATGTTCAGCCATATATCTTAATCGACACAGAAAATCAGAAGTATGGATCTCAAATGGCAGTTGCTGTTGTCACACTTGTGCCCACAGAATCAACAATAAGAGAAAATAGCCCACCTAGATATGTTTTTTCATCTGATAAACCAGTTGATATGGTTTATGATTTGTCAAACAAATGGATAATTGACAATGGTGCAGATACGCATATGACAAATTCAGACGCTAACTTTGAAGAAACTAGAAGAGCGGGAGAAAACGAGCTGCTGTATGCTGGAAAAGGTGCATTTCCAATAAAAAGTTACGGAAATGTCGCAATACCATTGAGGTCAAATATACCAGGCGAGTATCTGTTACTGAAAGATGTTGCACATGTAGCTGGATTTGTGACTAACTGTGTATCCCTCGATAAACCGACTAAAGCAAATATTCATTGGAGCAGTAAAAACCCTAATATTCTTGAAAGAAACGAAGATCCAGTGCCATTCTGCGAATTATATCAAATTGGATCTCATTGGGTGTTTAAAGAGCCAATTTCAAACATTGTTATGATAAGCGAAAGTAACCGAACAAGTATGATCCCTCGAACAAATAAGATAACAGCGGCGAAGGCACGTATTATTATGGGGCATGCTGGTTACGATACAATCAAGAAGCTTCAAGATAATTGCGAAGGAGTAGAAATTGACATGACAGTTCCTTGTCCTCGCACTGCAGAGTGTCAAACGTGTGCATGTGTAAAAGCGCATGAGATTATCTCACGTAGACCAGATGTTGAAAGAAATTGAAAAATTAATTGAGATGGACGCAATTAGATTTGTGAAGAAGAGTGAAATACGTGACCTAGTAGTGGATCAACGGGATATGCCCTTGCCTTTGATGTGGGTCTATACATACAAATTAGATGCGGACGGTTATTTATTATCCTTTAAGGCACGTATAGTTGCCAGAGGTGATCTTCAATCAACATAGGAGGATACTTATGCTGCTACAGCTGCAGCATATGCGACCAGAGCAATTGCAACTATAATTGGTGCGCATGGACTTAGAGCTCTCCAATATGATGCAATTAATGCGTACGGCAATACACGAAAAGATATTCCACTCTTCACACAATATCCACCAGGCTTTAATGACCCTGGAGATAGGTTGCTAGTTTTCTTGGGTATGTATGGGCTCAAACCCTCTGCACGAGACTGGTACAACACCTTAAAGTCTGCTCTATTAGGCCTTGGGCTACATGTCGTACCCGATTCTCCATATATTTTTCAAAACAGTTGGCTAATTCTGATTGTATTCGTTGATGATATACTAATTGCTTTTCATCCAATACACGATGAAGAATTTAAATCCTTCGAAATTAATTTTTTACAGACTTTTGAATTTCGAAAATTAGGTAATATAGATCATTTTCTTGGTATAAGATTCGTGAGAGATTTGAAGGAAAGAAAGTAAAATATAGCTGGCTCAGGATACTTTTATTTCAAAACTTGAAAAAAATTTTAAAATTGACAAGTATTCGAAACCAAAGACGCCATTACCATCCTGTCAAACACGTCGATGTCAGTGTTAGAAGTTGGAAGTTAGAAGTTAGAAGTTAGAAGTGTTGATAATATTTAGTGCCATTTCATCTCATACTTTCACAAATTATTATGTTATTATGAATTAGTTGAACCGATAGTTTAGCATGTGATAGCGATGAAAGCTTTAAGTAAGATAGAGATTAGAACGGTAGAAACGAGAAGGGATAGACCGGAGATACTCTTTTTACTCACCTTTAAATTAACACTTTTAAATTTTTTAATTGACCTTCAGTGTCTAACACATCCACACCTTTACAACCATATGAAGGTAAGGCCACGACTTCTCAAATACTCGAGTACCAAAAGAAATCTGGAAGTGTGAACTGGCCAGCGGTGCTAACCCGCCCGGATATTGCTTGGAGCATAACAGAGCTTAGTTATCGGTATATAATTCACTATAACAAAGTTCATAATTATGTACCCGATAACTAGATTATGTAATGATGTATATTATTAGGGTTAGCGATAACTCGACTTATAACGAGCACGATTACGGCACCCCTGTAGATAAGAAATAGTATTAATAGACCACGAACATGTAGATAAGAAAAGGAACAAGAACTCGACCAATTTTAAAAATCGTATATTTGCGTATACAGTAAAAAACCGCGTTCTACCAACATTAGTAAATACTTACAGAATCCTGGCCCTCAACATATTGCTGCCGTTAATCAATTGCTGGAATATTTATCGGCCACAAAATATTTTGCACTTCAATTTGATGGCAATACTCCGCCTAACATCTGTATAGGTTACTCAGATGCTTCTTTTGCTGATGAAGTACATATACGTCATAGCTCTCACGGATATGCTTTTTCACTGTATGGTGGGTTGATCACATGGAAAGCTCAAAGCAAAAGACTGTAACTACATCATCGACAGAATCGGAATTATTGGCATTACAACAGGTTAGAAAGGAAGTAATCTGGTGAAAAAGATTCTTTTATCATATTTGATTCGTCTTGGACGAGGATATCATTCTTTTCTGTGATAATTGACAAGCTTTACGTGTTTTCACAAATGAAATGACCAACTTGCATAGTAAACTAAGGCATGTAGATATACATCAAATATGGTTACGTCAAGAAATTATCTCAACTAAATGGGTTTTCACCTTCAAAACAAATCCTGATGGAACTCTTGAGCGATATAAGGCCCGCCTTGTCGCAAGAGGGTTCTCACAGGTATATGGAGAAGACTTCACAGAAACCTTTGCACCCACTGTCCGTATGGATACCGTTAGGGTTTTTCTCGCCATGGTTGCTGTAGAGAACTTAGAATGTAGACAGTACGATATTAAAAATGCCTTCACTGAGGCTGCTCTTAAAAAATATATTTATTTGTCAGCTCCAGCAGGTGTACCCGTGAAGGATGATTATTATCTACGTGCGTTGAAAAGCCTGTACTTTCTGAAATAAGCTACACGAGATTGGAATACTGTGTACTCTGATTATCTTCGAGAACTAGGATTCATGCAAACTCGAGCAGACCCCTGCCTTTTTACATACCATAGAGGTATTCTTCTGCCCGCTTATGTCGATGATATAGCGGGTGCATCACAAAGTTGTTCCGATATGGACTGGTTCTATACCCAACTTATAAAACGATTTAGAACCAAAAATCTGGGGGAGATCTCTAAGATTTTAGGAATAAGAGTTACTTGAAACCTCATGACAAGAGAATTATTTTTAGATCAAGAACAATACCTAGAGAAAGTTCTTAACGGAATGGGCTTACCATTAAAATCAAGTTCCACTGCAAAACCTAAACTAATTCCTATTTCTGGAAAGTATGAAAGACTTGAACAATCACGCCCTGAAGAAGCTAGAGCCAACCGGACAGAATATCAACAGAAGATTGGAAGATTGATGTTCGTTGCTGTATGTACAAGACCTGATATTGCATTTCATATTGGAAGATTGAGCCAGCAACAACAGGATCCTGTAGAACGTTATAGTAATGGAGTTAAGGAAATTGGGCGATACTTGCGTACAGCTATCAGCCAAACTATTAGATATGCACCTGCAAAGCAAACTAAGCTAGATGGTCAAAATTCAAACACATCTTCATGTCTCAAACTTTACTCTGATGCAGACTGGGCTAACATGATAGGGAGGAAAAGCATTTCGGGTCATGTTGCACTACTCTTTGGAGGACCTGTATCACGGGGGAGTAAGAGATAGAGATCAGTAGCAACATCTAGCACCGAGTCAAAGTACATCGGTATGGAAACGTGTTGTATGCAGGGGAAGTGGCTTTCCCAAGTTCTCAGGGAAATGGGACTTCCTCAATATATTGAAAAAGATGAGAAACTCATTGATATGAGAGCAGATAATCAAGGAGCCATAGCATTTGTCAAAAACCCTCAACTTCACGAAAAGTCTAAACACATTGATATATCTTATCATTTTATCCGAGATCTTGAAAGAAAACGGTACATATCTATAAAATATGAACCTATAAGCCAGATAGTAGCATACGGATTTACAAAACTGCTAGAAAGGACACTTTTCCAAAGATTCAAGGGTATGATGGGATTGGAGATTAATTAGGAGATTTGCAACTAGTAGGAGCTTTAAAACCAGTAAGAGATTGAGAACCAGTAGGAGTCTAAGATACATTCTTGATATAAGATTTCCCGTAACTGCGAGATCTGAGTAGGAGTGTTAAGAATTGTGGCAGATCACTTCTGTTTCTAGTAAGTATATATCGCGTCGGATCAATGTTATTCCGCTCATTGTATAAAGTTTTACGGATACGATAGCTGGATTTGTAAGCTAGATATATAACTCTTTCCAACAATTACCAAATACTAGTATAGTCCGCTATTAGACTTAATTAGTTTTAACAATTTGATTTATTGTTGTAGAACTTGAAAATTCGGTATTTTGAATATTGAACTAGAGTTGAAAGCTTGCAATAACTAATGCCATCAGTATTACACGATATGGAAAGAGTAATAGGTGAGAACTGACCAGCCAAATCATACTGACATTGAACTAGGTAAAGTAGAAAGTGAGCTAGTTGAAATAGTTACATTCGAACACTTCATCGCTATTCCAGCATTCCCTAATCGCCACTAACATAATAGCACATAAATTCAACGTTATATCTGAGCCCCGACGTAAAAAATCAGAACATTATAGTATATTATATCAGTAGATTTGACCCTCCCTCATGACTAAGTTACCAAATTTTGGTGTCTAACACTCAAAAATTGCGAAAAAAATTGCTCGGACTATCCGGGCTATCCGACATTAAAGAGCAATTTATATATATATATTCAATATTAGTTAAGAGTAAGTTAATATCGCATATCGCCACCGTTGTCTAAATAATGAAGCTTTAGTGATGGCGCACCATCTACAATGACTGGAGAGTTGCTTTCCTTCCTCTCTTTTGTGGTTTATCCTCTTGAGTTCCGGATCCAGCTACACCTTCATAATTGCGTGAGGGCGAATTTCCTTGGTTTTGCCGTGTCGGGGATAACCGTCCAGGCGATAACCGTCCAGGCGATAACCGTCCAGGCGATAACCGTCCAGGCGATAACCGTCCAGGCGATAACCGTCCAGGCGATAGCCGTCCAGGGGAAATCCGTTCAGGGGATAGCTGAGCTGGGGGTTGCAGTGCCAAAGATAACCGTTGCTGTTTCTCTTTATCTCGTTGCTGTCTCTCGCTATCTCGTGGTGAATACTCATCAGCTCCAGATCCAAATACCACTTCATCTTCGTCTCTTATGGGCGGAGTGGGGTCGGGAAAATCTGGGAGCCACGATAGATTTTCACCACTACTACTTGAATGTAATCTACCAGTAGTACTACGCCTCATCGGATTACTGAGGCATGAACTGAAGAGAAGAAAAAAAATCGGTATAAGTTTAAGTAACATCTTACTTGTCTTTGCTCGTCTGAAAAAAAAAAAAAATACTGCAATCAAGAGGGAAGGAATCGAAGTTAACTTAATGGTATAAATACAGATTTAGCCGGTGTTGTTGTGGCTTTCGTTCTCTGTAGCATATACCGCCAAGAGATTTGATCCATCAAGCTCTCAACTCTTGTCATTTTTAGATCATATTTTAGATTGTGATTTCATTTTGAAGCCATAAAGTTTGGATCACACGATTAAGAAGAAATTTGGCAAAAATTAATCTTACTATATGCCGTTGGCACTCAGAGAAAATTAAGTTATTGGTTACTTAACTTACGCGAGGATTTAACTTATCTGAGGGGCTACTTTACATAAATTATTCTGATGCTATCTAGGTAATTTATCTTCTTCGAGAAAACTGGCTCACCTAACTTTACTTTCAGCAAAGATATAAGTCATGAGCCATTATAGCCGAATCGAGCCAGATCGGCAATAGTTTATGAACTTTTTACAATAGGATTTTACTCATGTAATGTTAAGTTATTCGTGGTATGACTGTACTGGGTATATCTCAAATACATTAGTTGACGGTTCTTGCTGTTGGCCCGAAAAGATCGCTACTCCCTCCGCATGGCCAAGCCATCTACCCATCACAGCATTTCCCATTCAACTTAAAAAAATCGAAGGACTGGTATGCAGTAATGCTATGTATGGTTGAGTGAGAAAGTCTCATAGTCAGATAAATGTGGAGTTTTCAGGGTATAAAAACTTTTTACAAGGTATTTGGACCTCAAACAAGCCCATTTAGGTATCATTAGCGAGACATCCGAGCCAAAACTCCAAGATATTTATGGCAAAAAGTCCAGGATACTGAGAAGGCCCCCCCTACAAACTTATAAAACTAGGTTTTTTCCTCTTTCGTACGCAAATATGCCAGAAAAACTACGGGTGGTCTAAGCTTCCCCATCAAAAAATCCCATTTTTCGCCGCTTTCAACGCCTATAGCGAACGGAGTATCGATTAGATAAGTTTCTGGATAAAATTTTCGATATCGCATTGGAGTTAAATAATATGGATGTCGTTTTCAGCGAGTTTAAACAAGGCCGCAATTTGACCCCCCGGCCCTGACTGCCGTCTGATTGGTAGTTACCATATAAGCGAGAATTTCGGCCGTATCTAATGTAGCTGGACTGTGCAATTGCTAATTCATCGTCGGTGCTTGATAAACTCCGCGACAGGGGAAAATATCCATAAGCTCCTCGGTGTACAAGGACTGGGCCAGGATCTTCTAGTATTATTCCATCTAAGTTCTTAATGTCCGCTTTGGGCACATGACCGGCGGAGCCGATCGGGATTATGGCCTCAGGCATACATTACTCGTTCAAGCCCGCTATTTACATGAAATGTAAGATTTGTTTACGTAGCAGTAAATAAAGAAGAATATTCAAAACACATTAAGATAAAAGAATTGTTAACCACACATCAGTTTTTTACTTACACCAAAAAAACTTCTTTTCCTCCTATTTGGTCATAAAGTTGTGATTGACGGATCACCCCTACCAGCTCACACCTAAGTCCTTACCTCACTACTCACCAATCAGAACCGGCTTGCGGACCCCTTTATAGTCTTCATGTTATTCGCGTTGCTATGAGAGACTGAATTGTTATTTACTAACATATTTGCTATTAAATGCTTGAAAACATTGACGACCAGTTTGAGTAGTTTTTCATGGAAATTGTAGACAGCTTTTGATAGATCTATTATGTGTTTCACTAATGAGCAGGACAGAGTGGTCTATGTGGTGAGAGTAAAAAACTGATGCGTGATTAACATTTCCCAAAAAGAAACCTTTTCCTTTGTATTTTTCAAAACTTACATGATCACAATATTTTATCACACATCAATATATTTTTCCTTTCGATTTGTACTATGCGTCTCACCTAGTATTTTTTTTTTGCTATTTAACGTCCCTAATTTTCCAAAATAGCAGAGTATAGGTGGGGCCGGATGGGTTCAAGTTAATTGCCTCACCTCTTCCCACCTAAAAGACCGGAGCTTTTCTAAACTATTTTGAACTTGCCAAGTCTAGCATACAAGATAAGGGAAATAAGTAACTGCACTATTTTACACCTTTGCGCTTTATAAAGAAGATTTTCGTCTTCCTTACGTATTCAAACACAGCCACCATGCGCCTGAATTTAATCTGTTTAATCTAATTTTGGTTTCTTTCATCTTTGCTGGTTTCCTATGAGACTATCATACTTTTATCTCTATCGTGAATGAGTAGGAACTTTCATATATTCCACTGCTCTTTACATATTCTTCGACTATTTTCCAGCCTTCTTGGCCGAGAATCAATTTTAATGATACTACTCTTCCACATCCTCTTATACTTTGCCAGTCTACTAGTGCTTTTCAGCATTAGGTTAAATGGCCTACCCAAATTTCTCTTAAAGCTACAGTATGAGTTAGCTGTTTCGTGATTCAAACTTCGATGATATGCAGCCAAATCCCCGTGGTCTATTTAAGCTGCTATAAAGCGTGTGAAAACAGTTCGTGAAAGTTTCTGGTGATTTCTTAAGGTTCATTTTGATCTCAAGGTCCGCGTATGGGCGTGGACATGCTGAAGACCAAAATTCAGAAGTTAGTTCTTTAATGAAGTCTTAGGGGCTACGCCCTAGTCATAACTGGGCTAGGATATAGCCTAGCTTAGTAATAAATAGTTATGCACTTGAGCATTAAAGATATGCAGGGAGCATAGGGGTGCATAGAGGTTATGCACGACAGTCCAGAATAGTGGAAGGTAATTCAGTAAAATAGCAGGAGGTTTTCTCATCAACGAGAATAGAGTATTGCTTGTAGGAAAAAGGGGCAGGCTAGCTAGCTAGCTATGAGACCATAAGTAGACAGTCGCTCTCGACTTCTTGTAGCTACATAGATAAAATATAAACAGTATTTTGGCATCTGTCTGTCGAGCTAGGTCCGACACTTATAGCCCTTAACATGAAGTTACAGGCTTGATTTTCGATTGCGGCTATTATTAAGATCTTTAGTAGACTCCTGGTTCCGGACTCTGTAAGGTCTTGAGAATTTAATGCTTCTCTCGCCAGCTGGTGTGCTATTTCGTTTCCTGCAATACCTCCGCACTCCGGAATCCATAGTACCTTTACTAGGGCATCCGAAGTTATATCTGTCTTTTGAAAGTATTCAACCCGACCTGCTGATGAGAATGTTATTCTAGACTGTAATGCATTGATTTCAGAAGATTAATCAAGCATCACATTTATCGTTGTGTACTCCTTGTCTTTTCTGCTAGAAAGGATTGCTTCCAAAGCAGACATGGCCCCGTGTAACCCAGCATCATATACTTCAGTGCCAAATAATCATCCTGAGTTTCCGATAACCATATTTCTTGTGTCTCCTCCTCTATGGATTGCAAAACTCCAAGCTACCTGTGAATCTATTTATCCCGCTCCGTCGCTATACGCGCACAGGCAATTATTTAGTAGCTTTGACAGTCACTCTCTAATTTTTCCGGCTACGTCAGAATTGTTTATGTAACATGACCTGGTAATTAATGGGATTGAATTCGATATGGATGGTATTATAGGACTAATGCCTATATTAGGATTTACCCAGATGTAGCCTGGGTGATGTTACTATTGCAGGAAGCTAAATGTAAGCGCGAGGCTTCAAAATAAGACTTGAGTAATTCACCGGGGTCATGACGGCACTAGGAAATATTTTATATAGACTTTATTTTTGTATAATTCTATCCTTAGATCAATTAAATTCGATTATTCTTGAAATTTTGTAACGTCAATATAAATTTTCGGACTCATCCGTGACAGATGTTGGCTCTGGCAATAGATACCACCCTCTTTGAACACGTGAATGATGAATAAATGGAGCTTCTTGACGTCCTCGATAAGTTGTCCAGAGCTTTAATCTAAAGTGCGTCCTCTCTATTTTCTCCATAGCACGAAGTTTTAGTGGGTGATATTGATCAAGCCTTCGCATTCTTACTTTAGCTAAAACACGTCTCTCTTCCAGGAGTACATAGGCTGGAGAGATACATAACCCACGTTTTAAAGTTGTCCCTGGCACAATTTGCCATATAGGGATGGCTGTTCGGATAACTGCCATTAGTACTCCGTCGATAACTTTACTTTGTTTTTCTGTTGCATTCTTTACCTTTAACATAATAGTGGCCCATGTCAGCCCCGGCCACCACACTTCGACAGCGAGTAGAATGGTCGGTATGATTACAGTACGGATGACTGTAGTCATTGGTCTTGGAGGGGGTTCTTTTTGCCAAGGCTAGCCTTCGGAGATGCTGTACTAGCCGTTTGCCTGTACTTGCCCATTCGGCGAAATGTCGCAGGAATATTAGCCCACCATCTAGGAATATACCCAACCGTCCTATTTCATCTGAGGCTGCAGTCTTGTTTAGCTCCACTTTGATACTGGGTAGATTCTAATGTCTAGCACGTGGGCCAAGAAAGTAAATTAACTCAGTTTTCGTTGGGTCAAACAATACTAGATTTTCCCGTGACTACATCATTATTACGTCTATCTCTTTTTACTCAGCAGCAGCTGCCTCCGTTGGTGTCTTTCCAGCTCTTAGAATTGCGATATCGTATACGTATCCAAATGTCTATTGGCTTCCGGCTACTACTTCTGATATATAAAGGAGATATAATATTGGCGATAGGGGAGATTCTTGGGGTAGTCCATACTCTAGGGTTATCTAGTCTATCACACCTTGGTTATATCGCACCCGTTTCCTATGCTCTTCTAGGAGCGGCCTTATCCAAAATGTTGCTTCCCCCGACCACCCAATCATTTTAATCCAGTATAAAAGTTGTTCATGGAATACAGAGTCGAAAGTGCCTTGTACATCAAGTATCACAAGAGCAGCTTTCTGTCGTAAGCTAAAGATATGATCTACATCAAAAACAACTTACGCAAGTAAATAATTTACTGAACGTTTTGGGAGGGCTCTGAAAATATTTTGAGGAAACACTTGATTATTTAAAGCCGTCAAGGTTATTTTCTTTGCAACTAATCGTTCGAGGCCCTTCCCAAGACAAAATAATAGTGAGATTGGCCGCCATCTTTTTGCGAAAGTCTATGCTCCTTTAGATTTTGATATTAAAACATTTTTGTGAGTTTGAATGCAGAAGAGAAGTGTCTTAATCATAGCGAGCTCTTATATGGTAATCTCGTATCATTTCCTACCGCTAGTCATGCTGCCTTGAGAAACTTTACTGTTGTGCCATCTGCACCTAGATTATTGTCCTTGCAATTACCCGCAAACCTTTTCGCTTCTTCATTCGTCATAGACGTCTCCCAGGGCAGGTTTTCGGTTGCTAACTCATCAATTGAACCTTCTCTTACATAATTCTCATTTGTGAAGAAGCCAATCAATGAGCCACGTAACAAGAAAACTCTCCATCTCGGATCAGATTCGTATCCTGTGGCTGTTTTAATCGGAACTGGTTCGGAGTTAGCCCATAGTTTGGCCCACTTAGTTAGTTGGTGCCTATCAGTGTCAGATTTGATATCAGCATGACGGTGTTGCCAGTTATATCTTTTAGCCTTTACGACCGTACTTCTAAAAAAGTTCTTACATTCTCTGTCTCCGTTCCTTTTGTATTGGTCTTGGGCATCGCTACACTCTGCTGTCTAACATAGAGTACTTCGTCCAGATTTTACAGCATCTCGTTTGCCTGTTTTTTTGATTGGGTACCTAAATACCTGCACTAGATTATCAGCTAACTCATTGATCCTTGGTGTTAAGCGTGGCATTTGCTGTCCAAGTCATCTTGTCCAATCTTTGATGACCCCTAAGAAATCCTCTAATAAAGACTCTTTTACCTGGAGAGGCCGGGATATTCTGAGGACTGCTGATCTCTGAGAAATAGGCCTTGAAGTTTCTCCTGCAAGTGTAGCATGATCTGAAGTTGAGTTCAGTTCCGGATATCTGATAATGCTCCATAATTTGACAAAATTAAATCTATAATGTTCCCACGCGAATGAGTTGGCAGTCCTGGATGAGAGGCAAAGCTCATTCTATTTTCTGTCATTATTTTAAGAATCTCATGATCATCTCCGTGGTGGCTATTTGCTCTCAACTGACATTCTGCATCAACGGCGTTGAAGTCATCCCTGATTACCGTTGGCCTACTAGGAGTACAGTCTAATAAGTGTTTCGTTCTATACCTGATACCCGGTGCCTGGTACACTGGTGTAATAGCTATACATTCAACTAATACCAATGTAAAGTCCGGAGAGTTTCCACATAAGAATATTTATCGATTCCTCCTACTTTTACGAGTGTATACAGCCGACCGTGGCCGTTCTATCTCAGTCCCAATAGTAGGGAGAACGTATTAACTTAAAGCTGGGTGTCCTTTTATTAGCCATTCATTCTCCTTTCGAGCAGCCCAAGGCTCTTGAAGAAACAGTACATATGTCCCTACTTCCCAAGTAGCCTGTCGAATTATGTCGGTAGCCGATTTAGTCTTTCCTAAATAAGCACACAAAATGTGATAGTATTCTCTTGATTTAAAATTTAATGATTGTCGTTCCTTCCGGGCATATAGAAAAGGCCGAAGTTGCGTTGTTAGGAGCTGCCTCAGCAGCTTTTTGTATTGCTTCATGATGCCGTATCGTGGCTGCTCTATTTTTCTCTCCATGCTTTCGAATTACCTTTAGCTGATCTCTTGTTCTTTGGATGAGCTTACTTTTAATTCGTTGTGGGCGGGCCGCTAAACCTGGCTCAGTTGCTGAGTATGCTCCATGAAAATTGATACATCTATGTATTTTTTTTTCTTGCATTCATCGGCCTTGTGTTCCTGGGACCCGTATCTAGGGCACCGTTCAGTTCGTGAGCAAAATTTTGTCAAATGGTGGCACCGGCAGCAATTCTATTGAGCGATGCTTGGTCACCTTTCAAACTTAACAAGCTGACCCCTCTACTCGAAAATTTTCCCTCCTAGATAAGGTATGCCTATGCCCGTTGCGAAATGTAAAATCCAATTAGATGTTGGCCTTTGTACAGATGAGACGAATGCTCGTACGGAACTGGGACGCACGCCTAATTTTCATTGAGGTTTCTTCCAAAAAGATTTCTGCTGTTACAAGAATAACACCATTTAGCGTATTTAATATATCTAGTACGTTTGCAGCCAGGACAGATATCCATTTTGACGCCGGTTCAAATTTCATGTCTAGATCCTTTAGTATGCGAGCCTCTTGTAAGAGAAGGTTTCAGGCTACGTCGCTTGTAGCGGTGATGGTGAAGCCTAAATTAACTACTGCTTCTTTTTCAATTGCTGAGTTGGCTGTTTTAAGTTCAGAAGCCATATTTAGTTTCCCCATATAGTGTGTCTAGGGAGGAACTTTTAGTACTAAGAAAGACTCTGATAGATCTTTTTCAAAAAGGATGGATCCGTCCCAGCAATTTTCCTGCGGTAGCTCCGGTCTCATTTGTAAAAAAACCCAACGGGGACCATCAATTTTGTGTAGATTACCGGGGTCTTAACACAATTACAGTCCCTAACCGTTACCCACTACACCTCTTCAAAGAAACCATACGTCAACTCTCTTAAGCAAGATATTTCACTAAATTAGATGTCAAATCAGTATTTCATAGGTTGAGAATATGGGAAGGGCATGAGTGGATGACTGTATTTCGTTGCAGGCTAGGGCTCTTCGAGTGGTTGATAACCCCTTTTCGAATGATAAATGCACTAGCGTTGTTCCAGCGGTTTATAAATGAGAATTCACAGGAACATTTAGATTTAAATGCTACAGTTTACATAGGTGATGTTGTTATATACACTGTCGGTGATGAAGATGAACACTGGGAAACAGTTAGAAGTGTTCTGAAGAAGCTTGATAAGGCAGGATTATACTTAGATATTGAGAAGTGTGATTTTCTTTGTAAGCAGGTTAAATATCTGGAGTTTATTCTGAAAATAGGTAACTGTAGATCAGTGGATCCAGCTAAAATAAAAGCTATCTATGAGTGGGAAGCTCCAACCTCAGTATCGGGAGTGCGGTCATATTTAGGGTTCGCAAATTTTTATCGATGTTTTATAGATGATTTTTCGAAAATTATAGAAAAACTTATAAATCTTACAAGGAAATAATCTAAATGGAATTTGGTTGAAGAGGAAAACAATGCATTTGAAAAGCTAAAGAAGATTTTTACATCGGCACCAGTTATAGCACAATGGGACCCTGATCGTGAGACAACTATAGAAGCAGACTGCTCAAGGATTGCTTTAGGCGGATGTCTTTCTCAAAGAGATGACCAGGAAACGCCGAGACCAGTTGCATATTTGTCGAACCGATTGAATAGTACTGAATCCAATGATCCAATCCACGACAAATAGACGCTTGCCATTATCGCTTGCTTAAATGAGTGGCAAGCAGAATTGCGATCTGTATCTAAACCATTTACTATTTTGATAGACCACAGAAATTTGAATTATTTTGCAATAAAAATACTATTAACCGAAAGAAAAGCAAGATATAATGATATACTCCAACATTTTGACTTTGCTCTTAAATTGCGTGCGGGTAACTCAAGTGAGTGACCGGATGCTTTGTCACGCCGGGATCAGGACAAACCTAAGGATCTAACATACAAAAGAGTAGCCGGACGT
The DNA here is from genome assembly GCA_003957845.1 of Oidium heveae. Taxonomy (NCBI): domain Eukaryota; kingdom Fungi; phylum Ascomycota; class Leotiomycetes; order Helotiales; family Erysiphaceae; genus Oidium; species Oidium heveae. The sequence continues at coordinate 18,458 of QVIK01000258.1, forward strand.
ATAATGCAATTGCTGCCATCTTTTAATACTGATACAAATACTTCAAGCTCATCTGATAAAAGTGAGACAAAACATTTAGATCGAGCCAGTAAATCTAGAGTTTTTGAAGATGAGAGAATGCAGATTCTTTTGGAAGAGGCTGTGGCGGCTGATGTAGATTGGAGGCGTGTCTGTGATGCTGTCGAGTTAGGAGAAAGAGGATTTCCAGCCGATATGGCGATGAAAATAAAGGCAGATATTGCAGAATTTTCAGTGACAGCAGATATTTCGGGGGAGGGAGAATAGAGTCTCCGAAGAATTAATGAGAGATTTTCAAAATCCTATGACCTCCTGCCAAGAATTCTCTATATCAAAAGATGCGCGTTGTTTTAGCAAGTGTGTTTTTAATGATATGCCATTTGCACAACATTAGTGTAGTTAGAGGAAAAACCATAGAAATTAAATTCATCAGAGAAATTTCGCGACTAGTGGTGTGTACTGAACTTTTAAGGATAATTTGATTTCCAGTTCATTCAATGTATAACACTCCTTCGTTTGAGTAGTGTCCATTTGATATTGATTTGATTGGTCTTAAATCTACATAGATACGAAGTAGTTGGTATGTAATCGTTAGAATGGATTTAATAGTCTACCCCCCTCTAGGACTTACAGGGAGGTGGGCTATCGATGATGCAATTGTAATGGGCTACGCTTGTTTGTTTGTTATTTAACGTCTAACTAAATAAAGGCTGTGCCAGTATTTACAAATCCCAAATTGAATAAAGGACGCCAAAGCTGATCGCTTTGGGGATCTGAGATATCAACCACATCAACCTGGAGTGTCGATACCTAGTACATTTGAAGTGCAGAGTATGTTTCAAGAATGATCCATTCCTCTGAAAAAATAGAGAGAAAGCAAGCACGAGACAGATGGTTAGGAGCGCATTCACCATGACTCAAAGGCCACGGGCTGAGGGAAGAGCTGATGAGAAAACCTTGTGGGAAAAAACTCCTCAGAAAAACCTCAGTCATTCCATCCGTACTCTTTTACGACGAGCAGCTGAGTCCCCCTCCAGTAAGCCATGCAGGGATCTAACCTACCACCCCTATAGAGTCCACCCAGCGCCTGACCATCTGCATAACAGCTTGCCTTCATTAGAGTTTGTGATTAGGAAATATTGAGCCCTTCTCTCGCCATTCCCTGAGTCGATCGTGGGTGACTATGTGGAAAAGAGGTGCAGAGGAGAACGTGTTGGAGAGACGAAGAAGATTGAGACCCGCGGTGTTGAACGAGAATCCTGAAGGGGAGTACTATGCTAATCTTCTTGGCTTTCTCAGGAATGGAAAGCATACTGGGCGTTTACAACAGCACCGCATGAAGGTGAAGATTTCGACTTTGCCGGCTGGACTACACTTGAGCCTGGTGAGTGATACCGATGGCCCAGTATTATAAGGACCAGCACACTTTTGACTGCGAACCAGCACTGGTCGGTGCGCTGGGACATTTCACAGGGGTTATCCTTGGTCCAGGTGCTTGCGCCACTATAGTTTATTATGCAAATTTCATAAACTTGTGTATCATGTTGCTCTAGTAACGCACAATGCTGCGAATAAGCAGGAATGCGTCTCAAGCAACTTAGGTTTATGTAAATATTAGAGAGATACATCTAAGATTCGAAAACTAATATTAATAATCTACAATAATCTTTACTCTTAATTTAAAATTCTGTGACGATTTCTCTCCTAAATTATTCACATTATAAAGCACTTTCAATTCTCCAGCATCCGGCAATACCAACATTTAATAAAGAACCCTATTTCTTTCAGGCCGACCATACTCATAAATTATTACTCGTGACTTTTCTAGTTTATTCTTTACATCCCAAATCTGTACTTGATTCGAAGAAAAAAACTCAATAAATGATACTGACTTGTAAGAATGAACCACCCAAAATTAGGCTTAACTAACAATATCAGTTACAGTAATAGCGAGACTTCAATTTTTGAAGTAAAAGATGATGCCGGAATTAACAACGACATCTCAAGATTGACTGGATCACTTATGCCCCCAACTTTGGTTTCTTATCAAACCTATAAATCACTTCGAGTTACAATTCGAGCCTGGACAAAAGAGCAAAGCTACGATTTAGTTGTTAAAAAAACTAAAAAAAGCAACTCAAAAATAGTATGTAGATTTTTAGACTAAAGTAGAGCTGGGAAGACCCAGGAAAAGCATTAAATTACGGAAGAGAATAGAGTCAGGAAGACCTCTTCCCACAAGGCAAATTGTCGGATGGGGATTTAGCTAGTTGCCGACGACCAACAAAGTTCGGAAGGCTCATGTTCAACCAAATATAAGAGTTCTAAAAAACCAAATATACATAACCATAGGCCTTAGTTTGGAATTGCCAATCACCGTCGACATAATCGTGATAGTGAATTTTTGGATGATATTCGTAGTTATGTTGGGACTAGCATTATGACAGCACAGTCTATGGCCACTCTACGGCTTAAGTTTCCCACTCTTGTTCAATCTAAAAGTGACATCAGCAATATCAATGCAAGATTTCGACAAGAAACTCTCAAATCTGTGACACCCATGGCTACAGTACTTTCTCGCCTGCTAAAAAATTTCTTTTTTACAACATACACAGTTGATGGTGATAATCATTTGCATCAACTTTTTTTAGCCATCCAAAATCCATTGAGCTTTATAGGAAGTTCTGTGAAATATTGATTCTTGATTGTACCTTTAAGACTAATAGGTATCGAAAGCCTGACTAAATATTTCGGGTGTGACCGGGTCCAACAAAATAATACAGGTGGCTCTATGCTTAATGGCTTCCGAGACTACCGAGTCCTACATCTGGGCCCCGGAAAATCTTCGCAATCTCCTCCGTGAAGTGAGAATTGAAACGCTTAAACTTGTCGTCACAGATATAGATCGATCATTTTTAAATGCTATAAGCCACATTTTTCTAAATGTGAATAGTCGAATTTTTATGTGGCATATGTATAAAGATGTCCACACATAGATTATGCAACGACTTGGTCTAGTAGAAGTCCCGAACTTAAGGAACTATATTTGTTGATTCAGAGGAAAAAAACGAGGACAGGGACCTCTATAAAAAGACTGTTGACGCCTCCACAGTGGAAGAATTTAAAACTGGATGCCAATGCCTTGAAGCGAAGTGGGAAGAAGGTTGGAAATATTTATGGAATATGTGGTTCCGTGACTACACGGAAAAATTAGCCTCGTATTTGTCACAGTTTGAGTACCGGCACTTGAGCAACCTAATAGTCAAAGGTAGTTTATTTTCTTTCTATGGAGAATCAACTATCTAATGTTACAGTATTCTACTTATACATTCCAATGACCTATATTTACTGTATCCATCAAGTACGAATAATATAACTTGAGCGTTTGTGTGGTTAAGTTGTCAGAATCCGACTCAGCAGATTTCCATGTCTAAAATGTGACAGACTCAGATCTCTTGCACTCGTTTCAAAATGCAAATTTTTAAATATACTTCTTAATATTTACAAGGTTTTGATTGGCCCCTAAATTCAGTGAGCCGCTTATGCTAGCCAGCATAAGATGCAGGCAATATTTGACTTGCCAGCCGTTACAGCATGAAATGAACAAAGTTCCCCAATTTGGAATTAGTTCGACATCACGAGTGGAAGGCAACTATTTGAAGCTATTAAAATGGCTTTAGAATTCCCGCTGTGATGTGTATGGATTAGTAGAAAAACTTTTAACATGATAGGAGAACTATTGCTCCTCCATAAATTCGCATCTAGAAGACGAGAAGCGGCTGATTTCTCTAGCAAACCAAACGCTTATTCTGGAGCAAGTTAACCTGAGAAATTTTCGATATCCAATAAATCATTTGGAAGATCAATTGAAGAAAGCTCATAAAGAAGTCGAAAAAATCGTGAGTTGTCGAAGCAGAGGTGAAAAGATATTTTTGGAGCTTTGTAACGATATATTTGGTGCAATGTTAGATTTACCCTGTGCTCATAGACTTCAGGATATCCTGCTCGAAAGTAAATCTCTGTCAGAGAGCGATTTTTATCGGCAATGGCATATTGAGAAAGACGTAGTAGATATCTCTAGTCATATACTACTAATCCTAGATCCCCGAACAGCTCTCACCCGAAAAGATAACGGTAAATTGAAAAAAAGAGACGGGCAATTATGGAAATCGACGGGACATATTGCATGCTGAAGAGGTGCTGAAGAGAAGAATCTTTGGGATATCGTAGAATAATGAGGTCACTCGAGACTCTGTCGAATTCCTCTAACAAGCAGAAACCTCGAGGCATGAGGAGGAATTATAGCCTTCAATTCCTCGACCTTTCTTATCAAACTTCAGCAATCCACTTCTTATCAATGATGACTTGTTTCACAGTCATCCAACGCGAGCTTCTTCTTATTCTCCTATTAAGTCACTTGAAAATCCCTTGCAGCCATTACCTTGAGTATGAATTAACTAAATTTCTTGTCGAGTTATGTCTAACAACAACTTTTAGTTATCAAACGAAATTCTAGCCTGTATTTCCTATTTGCGTAAGTATCCGATCCATCTTTTAAGTTAAACTTTTACAAGAATTCAAATATTTATATTTTTGATGGAAATCCTAATTTTTAGTTGTCTCTAATATTATAGACAAGCCGTACAAATGGTCAACGATAATACGCGTTTCTGGAAAAAAAAATTTTCTGTCGAGCGTTATTTTAACCTTTACAAACATAATTTTAGTTAAACTCGATAGGACTACTGACCTATTTTATAGCGGCTCGGTTTGTGTATTGACTTCTCGGTTTTGAAAAGATGATAAAAGATACGTATCCTCAGAAAAACCTACTTGACTGTAGGACTGTGTCAGTGCATTCAAGCAATCACCCTGTTTAGTAATCGTCAAAATTATATTCTCTTTTGATAGTTATGCATCGAGCTCTTTAGTCATATTTATTGCATAAATATTTGTTTCACTCTGCTGTGGCTGAGACTATCCTACTACCACGGTTATGTTTTTACCCCCTATATATGCAGATCATATCCTCGCTTCAGGGGTATGCCCCTTCTGATTTTTATTTAGCCAAAGTATAAATATTCTTGCCTGGTCTATTGGGCTTTTTACTATGCTACATAAGCTCCCCTCCCTTTCATAAGTTTTTACGTAAACTTCTAATTTTGATCTTAGCCATCTCTAATTTTCGGACCTTAATTATCATTCATAATTTATAGCTACAGGCCATAAAATGTATTTCAGCACTGGTAATAAGAATTTTATACAAGGTAAGTTAATCCCGCTTAGCAAACATAGAAAACTAGTTATCACAGGCTATAGCCTTGCGCTACCTAGTCAATAGCCTAGGCATTTAATAGACATGCTCAGGGATATCAAGTCCACTAAGACAAACTTTCATAAAATCTTCAGGGGTATGGCCCCCAGCCACATAACCCTGGCTAATATTATGTCATTAAAAAAAGACTAACGGAAACACCATATCTATTTTTAAGAAAGATAAGGCTAACAGATATTTGAGCATCATAATGTGTAATGTTATATTTATATTTTGTATATGCAAAGTTCGGGAATACCGACAGCGTAGTGAAGAAATCCTCACGCTCAGGGCAATGATGTCAAGTGGCATCATACATAGTAGCTAGTTGAGAAATGGGAGTCATAGGGCAAAGAAGTCATTCATTGATATCAAGAGTTCTGTTTGTGGATAAATAGAGAGGTTTCTTCACACATCTTATAGATCTTTACTTCAAGATCTTCTTGTATATAGACCTAGGTATAGTTTGAATAAAACGCAACTTACGACCCTTACACTAGTCGATACTACCATCCCAAGCCTGGAAAAATGTAACTCGCAAGGATTTTCACTCTGCAGTTTGGCCTGAAAACAAGGATTAAAAATGCGCTAACTAGGGTTAAACAGACCTTTACTTGGGTATTTCTGCACTAAAATAACATTTCTTATGTACGATTATTTCATAACTTACTTTTTTCACATCTGGAAGTCTTGCCAGACATGGATTGCTGAGAAGATCAACAAGGTGAAAAACGTTATCTTGACGCAAGAAAACCTTTCAACATCCAAAAATCCGACGACTGACGCAGAATTTCCAGGTTCAGTCAAGAAGTTTTGATAGGGCTAAAAGTCGTTTCCATTGCAAGCTGACGCACAACCCCTTCGACATTTGATTCCAAAGCAAGATGATTACTTAAAAAAAAACTGTTAATGATTTCTATCCATTCTGTTAATCTCAGAGACATGGAAAAAACCTGACATTTACCTCTTTGACCCATTTTATTTTCAACTATTGTATTCTTTCATACATTTTTATCACTTTATGTTCAGAAATAAAATACTTCCGTGGATAGCAAGCATAATATTGTAGATATACTGGCTTGAAAATACTCTGAAGGATGGGTTCTGTGTTAGAACAATATAACTTGGCTCCGATGAAATACCGCCAGCAAAAACATTAAGATGGGATTTTCAATTTAGATTCAATCTTAGCGAAGTCGACGTTTCTAATTTTGTGTAATTAGGAAACGTAACAGAATTTTCTCAAATTACAAGCTATCAGGTTTAAGATCCATACTACACTTGCCTGTTGGAAAATGGTATCGTTTTGATTTTATTTTCAGTTGATAAAACTTGATATAAATTATTCATTTTAATACTAGATAAAAGGCTCGTCTAAGCATGCTCCAATTTCCCATATTAAAATTTGCAAGTTTCAATATCTTATAGAATATTACGTTCTTATTTACTTTAGTGAATTTAAGGCTCATATTCGTAGAACTTTCGGAAACTGCCTTTCCAATTTAATGCTTCATAGTCATCTAATGCATTCATAAATAGCTACCAGTCGAGAAAAATGAGGAAATAGGCAAGGACTATTCAGGAAAAAGGGATTCTCATATACCCGTGCATTCACACATCCTAAGCGACTAGCGAAGGGTGTGTGAACGCATGGGTAGGCCGGAGCAAGCTGCCAAACGAAAACAAGTTAATTGCTAGAAACAAATAATTAACAGAAAGATTTAAATATTACAATCATTAGTTGAAAATTAAATCAAAAACACATGATGAACAATTAAAATTAAGACCGCCAAAAAGTAACGAAATAATACAAAATTTTTGAAAAAGTAAAACTCAGAAACAATGACTACATACAATTAAAATGAGAACGACAAGCAGGGGTACAAGCTAGTACTCGGTTGGGCCTCCTCTGGCATCAATTACGGCCTTGCAACGATCTCGCCAAGATGCATACAAATCTGAAATAAATTCATCAGGTACTGCATCCCAGGCCTCCTGTATGATCCGACGAAGATCATCATTTCCTACCCTCCTTGGATCACAACCCATGAGAGAGTAATGGTCTTGAATGTATCTCTTCATCTTAATTCAGACATGCTCAATCAACTTCAAGTTGGGGGAGTAAGGAGGCCAATCGATTTTCTTAATCTCACAACGACGTAAGTTGTCCCGAGTGAGCCCAGATCGATGGCACGATGCGTTGTCGTGTTGAAACCAGGTGTCCCTTCTTTGTGATCGCTCGTACTGAACCCCAGCCTTTGTACTTGCGACAAAATGTACGCATCGTACTCAGCTGAATTCATTATCCCATACTCCTTTTCCCAAGACGTCCCTAATGCTTTCCTTCCGTTGTGTATGATTCCATGAGATATCCAAGCTGGAAGTTTCCCATACTAGGGAGTTAGGCACTCGGGACGAAATCGGTCAAAAAGTATTTCCTGCCCATTGCCCTCTACAAGTACCGTTGCATACCCTCGGCTATTTGCTCCTCCATGAGCCCAAACTTCATCGGAAAACATCTCCTCAGATAGTCTCTGAGGAGACCAATAAAAAGCACTCATTGCAAACTCCAAACGCCTTTGCTTGTGCTCTGGTTTATTTGAGAATCCCTTTTTCTTGGTTACTCTCCGTCCATATCCTTGCAATTTGAACGCAGTTCGAGTCGCTTTATTCCCGAATTGGTTCAGGTCCAATTCCGGGGCGGTATTTAGGATCATGCGAAAGGGTGCGTGAAAATATCGTGGATTGCTGTGTATCCAGCCCACCAGTTCCTGTGCTTTTCCCTTTGACACTGCTGGTTTTCTCCCGCACCTCTTCCTCCCACCTCTTCCTCCCAGACTCCAAACTATGACTTCGGACATAATATATTTGACGCCTAGAAAACCCAAACTGCTCCGCAATCCTTGTCTTCGGCACTCCTAGATCCAAAGCAGTTTGGATTTTGATTCGATCCTCTTTCGTAGTTTCAAGACTACGATTTCGATTATTGACAGAAGAAGGCTCAATCCCTTCTAGGGTAGAGCTATTTATTTCTCTAATTTTTGCTCAGTAGTTGTAGTGGATTATGTTAAAGCATCTACTTACAATGCGATAAAAATATTCGAATCCTGGCTCTCAACAGGTGGTAAGTCATTACCTACAGGGCTAGGATTATATACTATTTGAGGCTGGTAAATACTAGAATTTCATTAGTTATTGTCTAAGAAATGTGATATTAAACTCTACATACGAATCGGAGTAATAACCTGTGTGCTGCGGTTCAGCAGGAAGACTCGGCCCAGAATCAGAAACCATTGGAAATGGAATAGGATTAGTTTTTCTTCGCAATTGGTCAAATGAGGTGATACAGCAACCTACAATAGAGATTGAGAAGTGGCAGATTCAATCAATGGGTGAGATTCGTCTATTCGTGACAGAGAGTTGTTGATGCCAAAGTCTTCCATTATAAATTTTGATGTGGTGTAGCTGGGCAGAGACGATGGGCTGAAAACGGAAGGTGGAGAACATATGGTTGTGTGATGGTGGAGGAATCTTGTGACCATGAGGATTTGAAGATACCCAATTTGGTTTCTTGCATTTCTCACCAACTTTCTACTGTTACATTTGATCGACATCTTACCCCTGCCTGCATGCAAATATCTAAGCGAGTTACATTTATTTAGGGTCGGGATAGTAGAAACTATGCAAGGGCAAATTGATATGTGGCATGGATAATAGACTAAGGGAGCCCTAGACTACTCAACCCATGATCCATAACAGCGCAGGGAAATACTCAAATGTATATATATTATTGCACAGAGTATCACTATAAGGAAATATGACAGTTGAATAAGAATTCTAGATATATCTGATAATCAGATGACCCCTGAAATTCGTAATTCAGAAGTAATGTCGGGTTCGAATCTTTGTCTAAAACTCGAAAATTTCGGGAGATCACGCAGTTTTAGTAGAAGTTCTTTTTCAATATTTAGAAATTAAATAAAATCGAATTATCTTCCTGTAAACGGTTGGATTATACAATATGTAGCATTATTATTAGTGCCACGTGTGATACCATTTAAATATCTTTTAATCTATCATTGAGCCATCTATTTAACATCGTAATTGCTTCACTAATTCTTTTGGGTTCTGTGCCTTGACCCGTCCGGGTTGGTTCTTTTCCTCCGCTACGTCCTCCAATAATTTCCGATGCGACAGCGGCCATTGATTCGGCAGAAATACCTCTAGATAAATGTTCCTATAAAAATTAGCCGGAATTTAATAGTATGTTATAGACAGGATGATCACCGTTCCAACGTAAACACCATGTACCACAACACCTTCTGTCTCACTTCCCCCAAATAGGTACACAGTTTTGTCTTTTGCTTTAGATTTGAAATGGTTCATTACATCGGCTATAGCCCTTGAATTAGCAGATGTTAAAGGTTGTCCAATGTAGAAGTTGACATCTTTATTTTCAGGTCGACCAAAATATTCGATCACAGTATCTAATGCTGCCTTTGACTCTGCTTTCTGAACCTTTTTCTTTTCGTCAAGTAGATCTTTTTGTATCTTGGCAAATCTGGATTTAAGATGTTCTTTGGTAATGGTTGAAATAGTAATTTTATTTAAATCTTGTTGGGTAACTTTAATTTCGGCTTCTTTTTCTACTCCATAAGGCATCTTCTCAAGCGCTTCAATTCTGCTATTAAAATCTTTTGCGAGAAGTTGTACTTTTTCCGCTGCATTACCTGTATAAGCAACAATTCGTCTAATGCCTTTTGCAATCCCACTTTCTTCTACGATAACAAGGTCTTTTATTGCTCCGGTCTGATCTACATGAGTTCCGCCGCAGAATTCAACACTGGTATTATACCATTCTGGATTAGATGGATTTTCAAGTAATGTGTCTATGTCAACACCAACTGATACAACCCTAACAGGATCCGGATATGTCTCTCCAAACACTGCGCGTACCCCAAATATACTTTTAGCGACTTCAAGCTCAACATTCTTGGTATAGATTTTACAATTTTGCTTTAAATACTTATTCGAAGAATCTTCAATTCTTCGTAATTCTTCGTCCGTAACTGCATTTCTGTGGGAAAAATCAAAACGCAATTTATTTTGATCAACTAGGGATCCTTTTTGGTTTACTTCATCTCCCAAGTGCTGTCTAAGAGCATGATTAAGGATATGAGTACCTGTGTGGTTTTTCTTAATTGGATTCCTATTTTCTTCGTCATATTCACATATAACTTCATCACCAGCATTAAGTTCTCCATACTCAAGATAGCCGCTATGAAGAATATAACCTCCATATGTCTGAACATCCAGTACCTTAAACTCTGCAATACCATCGATAAGAATCTTACCAGTATCGCAAGCTTGTCCTCCTTGCTCGGCATAAAAGTTAGTTTGGTCCAAGATAATAGAGTAGGGTTTTTCTTTTGAAAGGTTAATAGTCGACAAGAGAAATTCAACTCCATCGTAAATGTACCTAACTTTTGCATTTATATCATTTTTTAGAAATTTATCTTCATCATTTGTAAATGGAAGACCATTTTTTGTTAAATCTGCGATTTTATGAACATCTAAACGTGGAAAAGTATGTATTGCTTCCTTGATAGATTTGCTGGCCTCACGAGCTTTATCTTCTGCTGCTCTGATTTCTTCCTCGTTGATCTCTAGACCCCTCTCCTCTGCCATAATCTTTGTCAAATCCTCAGGAAAACCAAATGTATCATATAAGCGCCAAACATCAGAGCCAGAGAGTTTTTTCATATTGAAACTTATTGCTTGAGTTGCATATTTTTCAAACATTTTTTCTCCACGGTCAAGTGTTTTTGCGAACGCTTGTTCTTCTTCATCCAATATATCCCCAACTAATTGTTGTTGTTCCCTTAGTTGAGGAAATTGACTACCCATCTGATCGACAAGGGCAGGCAGTATCTTGGAAAAAAAACTTCCAATTTCTGTATTGAAATATTTCCTAGCGTATCGGGAGCCTCGGCGAAGAACTCTGCGTAAAACATAACCACGTCCCTCATTGTTTGGAATACATCCGTCAGATATAGCAAATGCAAGCAAGCGAATATGATCAGCAATAACACGATAAGCTGTGTCAATTCCATCAGCATCTTCTTGCCCATATTTATCAGTGTAGGCTCTTGCGTTGGTTATCTCCTGAATTTTAATGAAAAGAGGATAGAAAACATCGGTATCATAGTTTGAAGATTTATCTTGTAAGACTGATACGAGTCGTTCGAATCCCATGCCTGTATCAACATGATTAGCTGGCAAAGCCTTCAAAGAGCCATCTTTTTGCCGGTCATATTGAATGAAAACATTATTCCAAATTTCGAGGACATTAGGGTCGTCTTGGTTAACTAGTTGAGACGCATTTCGACCTCCAATTCTATCATAGTGGATTTCGCTACAAGGTCCGCATGGTCCCTGATCTCCCATTTCCCAGAAATTATCTTTCACATCTCCAGGTAAGATATGATCATCTGAGACACCAACATCTTTCCATAATCCTTTAGCTTCCAGGTCCGGTTCGAGACCTAATGACTCATCTCCTTCGAAGTAGGTTACATAAAGGCGCTCTGGTTGGAGCCCATAAACTTTAGTTAAGAGTTCCCATGACATTTGAATAGCCTCCCGCTTGAAGTAATCTCCAAATGACCAATTTCCCAGCATTTCGAAAAATGTCTAGTGGCCTGTTAAACTCAAAGCGTTTCCATAGAAGATGAACTCTCTGTGATGACTTACATGATGGTAGCTGTCTTTTCCAACATCATCAAGATCCTGTAAAAGTGAGTTGCTGAGTTAAGTATTTCATTTTTATATAATCACTATACATTGTGCTTTCCTCCTGCGCGTATACACTTCAGGTTATTAGCCAATTAGTCAATATCGACTGATAATATGAGGGTTATAAACCTTCTGAGTATCTACAGCCCTTTTCAACCGGCTGAAAGAATCTGCTTGATTGACGGTACCTAAGAACAATGGTTTAAACTGGTTCATGCCAGCATTGGTGAAAAGTAAGGTAGCATCATTGTGTGGAACTACCGATGACGAAGGAACTATCACATCCAGTGATTAGTTTTATGCTCAACAAAGATCGATTTAGGTAATGAATTGTTGCATATGGATGTTGCTGAGCTATTGCTTCAAGCTACAGGAAAGGAAATCTGGACCATTCTAGAACTATCTGCCCCGCCACTCACCAATTGTGTGTCCCTTTTGTTCAAAAAACTTTAAAAAGGTATCTCGAACAACCGGAGCTGACCATCTCAAATCTTTCTTAGCCATTTTCAATATATGCGGTAATCCTCGTCCAAATTTTATTGACGATTGTATATTTAGAGCAACTTTGTGGAATTTTCGACACTCTAAACGTCGTCGGACTAGCTTCCAACATCTGCCACCAATCATCCACTTATAACTGCGGCAGATTGAAAGAACCAATTAAAATTTATTGAACAGAGAGTTTTCTTTGTGTTAATCTTTTGAATAGAAGGTATTCATTTATCTCAGTGGTTCAAAAGTCGACAAATAACTGACCCATAATTATAAAGTTATATTATTGGATCGGCGCAATTATAGACAGTCTATTTGTATCAATAGCACCCATTTAACCTATTAAAACCAAAAAACTATTCATCTGCATAAACCAGACAATAATGACAGACGTTTTAATCTCGAATGCGCCATCACAGCTATTCAGAAAACGAAAGGCTGAAAACTATGAGAATAATGAACGACTATCGAAGAGACTGAGCCTACTCAATCTTGGTCTGTGAAATCCATTCTATCGACTCCGAACTTTACTACTAACATAAATTAGAACGAAGTGGTTACAAATTTATTAACCCGCCACAACCGCCTATTGATCAGGCTCAGAATCAAAAGTCTCAAGCTATTATCCTGCCACCAACTGACAGCGATTTAATGCATATCGAGGATACTAAAGATAGGGTCTTTATTCATGACCTTGAGGCTGAGATACTTGAGGCTCAATCTGAAGAAGCTAAACTTATCATTCATCCAGAAATCGAAAAACATCTTCGTGATATTCGTTTTTCTCCTCAACTCATTGCATCTTCTAGTACTTCGCATGAAGATAAACAGTTAATTCTATACAGTGAACCTGGCTCGATAACGATTCCAGAGGAATTTGATAGCGTAAAGAGAATTATTATTGAAACTAGAAATAGAATACGGGACAGACAAGAGTTACAAAATAAAGAGGTGCAATCTGTACAGTCTATGGAACATTTAGTGGGAAAATCTGATGTGAATCAGTCTACATCTTATCAAACTGTCAACTTTGATCAAAGCAATGATAGCCAGCATCTTCAAGCATATGACTCAGATATCATGGACCTTGATGTTGTGTAATAGTAAATAAGAAAAAAATGAATCAAAAACATATAATAATAATAATATATTTTATTTTCGGTTTACTTCTATACCAGATAGTATTTTAAGATCTCAGGTCTCTACCAACGCCCTATTACAAAATATCCCTCCAAAAACATATTATTACCTCTCTATATTTACCTGAGACCATTAATTTGAACATATTATAACCCATTACTCATTATTATGATTTGAAAGCTTTTTCCCGAAAATTTTACAAATTAGTTTGGACGCTGAGCTGTTGGTGGAGGTCCTGGTGGCGTTTGATAGCCAGGTGTTGGATCATTTGTTGATGGTCGAACAGTAGGTCCAGAGTTCCATTGAGAAGCATCAAGTTTTGAGGCAGTCATAGGTGTCTGATATGATGGTGGAAGCGGTGCATTTGGATCATAAACTGGTGGAGGTATTGGCTGCATACCGTATCCATTTTGTGATCCAGGTGGCCCGTACTGGTAGTAGTACGTAGACGGATTCCTGTAGCTAGGATCAAATTGAGCTCGCTCTCCTCCATTTATAAGCCACTACTTTATATTAGAAACTAGAAATTCTGTTCAAAATGTATGATGAAATTACCCGGTGATAAGCAAGAAGCGGCAGGCCCTTCTTCATTCTTCTCTTTGCGTGAAAGTATCCAATGACAATGTATGCTGTGAAGAGTATAAATAGGCCGAGGAATACCGACCATCTCACTATTTGGCCTGTCTAAATCACATTAGCTTCTGCACTGATGTTGCAATTCACTAGTATATACTTTAGTCCACCAAAATGAAGGTTCTCTTTCTATAATAATAAAGTCATCACCCATAAACTGCCTTGGAAATAAGATAGGCATTGTACTATTCTGCAAGTAACTAATGATATTAAATGACCTTATGTTGTCGTGGGAAATAGATTGACGTTGCCAGACTCCAGCTCTGTTGTGTTCCTTGATAGTTGCTTTAAGTTTTTAGCTTTAATATGTAGATAATGGATACAGATCAAGTGACTTCTAGGAAATAAGTAAGGGGTTATATGTTTCTTGGGTGATTTCCAGGCTAATCACAATGTGCCGTTTGTACATCGAACGGTCTCGTTGAAATTCTGCCACCAGGGCGGAGTTTCAGGTCTCGTTTAACGTTCTTAAGGGGTGGAGGATGAGCTACTGTTTGGGATTATTGCTCAAACTCACATGAAGAGGCGAGCATAATTAGGAATTCCTAAGGACCAGGCACCCATTTTTTAATTTCATTATATAATCAGCGGCCGCTTACTATGATCACACCTCATAATTACTAGAAATCTTCAATTAAATATACAATTCATAATTACCTAGGCGATAGATAATAATACAATTTAATCAAACAAAACAAGCTATTTGTATACAGTGTAAATGGCATGTGGATTATAATCCATCTCAAATTGTACAAGTTCAATTACACTAAATGATCTAAAAGTTTTAAGTTCTTCGATTTCCAACTCATTAAGCCCTTATTATCGTAGTGAGCTGAATATTTATTAAATTCTTTTCTCGTCAATGCAACCCTTTTTAGGTCAACCCTTTTCTTACAACATAAGTATTATGACATGGTTATGAACTAATACAGGAGGATATTAATACTAACTATGAATCCAGATTATTGCGATGATAACACTTAGATGAAACAATGAGCAGATAGTAGGACTTGATATGAAAAGGCTAATCTTTTAATATGCTTCGCATAATTTTAATCTAAAAGGGTAAAACTACAAATATTTATTTATACCATATCTAATACCTCCGATGTATTATTAAAATGTTTAGGTGATTACCGAGAATATTATATCCTTACTAATAGTTGGTTAGTCTTAGTGCTTCCCCTTAATATCCTCACTCTAAGCCCTTCTCATAAATAGAATCTAGGTTTCCAAGGCGTCTAATCTACTTTAGAGTGGCCTGATTCGAACAAACCTAACTATATGTTGTATGGTAGATATTAACAGGATGGAGCAGCAATATGGGGATAATTTAGGGTTTGTAAATTGCCAAGACCGCTCACCAAAGACTTGCACGTAACTACCTTTTCTTTACTCTTTCTTGTTTGTCATTGATATCATATCAATTCTAAAAGAAACGATTATGAACTTTGTGGTGACATCTAAAATTGGAATCTGAGGCTTAAATTTACCTAGTAACAAAGGTTGAATCACCATCTTACATGTTAATAATAATTACTGTTACTATGTTATAGCCTCAATCGAAGCTGCATAGTAAATGGAATTACAAAGAAAACTCTAATATTACCTTTCCCTTCTAATCTGCTAGGGTGGGTCGCACGAAAATATCTTTCACTGAATAACCCTCGGCATGATCCACTGAGAAAGGTTTGATATTGATGGACAACAATGGTTATCTGAGCTGTAACCTCACCGGAAATAGTTCATTTTTGTGGTTACAGGCAATCAATGCCATCTCCACCTACACAATTATGAACTCTCTTCGAGAAAGTATCCAGAGGTTTGATCATGAACTGCACCCACAGAACTATAATTTATAATTACATCTTATTTTATTCCAATCTTAGGCAAAGATCAGCCGCGATAATCCGTTGCGACTTGGTCTTTGTGAGAAAAAGAGTATAAAAAGGTATTTCTGTGAGCATAGAATCAGATTTAAAAGATATATAAGGTGAACTCAATAGATCACTCCAGCCAAATAGTTGCGCAGGAAAGAATATGTAAGGAATCAAAACATGTTACATACTTATAAAATATAAAGAAGCCATTCAGCATAATGAGTATAACAAGCTAGGCTAGCTACAGTGAGTGCACCGCTTTTTCGAGTATTTCATATAACAGATGAAGTAAAGTTTAACCGATTGATTTCCACTGGGGTTGAAAGCTAAATTTATATCGTGGGATCCCTTTAATAAGGACCAACTTCAGCTCTGAAAATACTGTTGATGCTGTCCGGGATTCAACTGTTCATCAAGGCCATCCTATAAAAAGCCCAGTATGAGAGAAAACAGGACCAGGTGAGTAGTGTGGCCAAACTTATACTCTGGTTTGAAATCTCTGTCATGGATAATCCAAGTTTAATAAATCAGTCGAGTCGGTTTTGTCGATTGTGCTTGTGCTTGACAATTCAGGATAGTGATTTCAGTAGATACTTTGTCTGAAGACATGAAGAGACAAACGAATATTACAATCCTGTAGTTTCTATTATTCGCAAAGCCACGCCTCACAAAGCTAAGCAAGCCAATGATTCAATTTTGTAGGGACCACCCAGTCGCTTTAAAGTATTCTCTAAATGATGGTTTTACATGTGCTTAGCAATGAATAAATACGATTTCATCTCCATGAAGAAATTCGAAATTCGAGATGATATAAATCAAATTTTGGACCTAAACTCAATTAAAATTATTCATAGATTAACCTTGGAGTCCATTATATGCTAGTGGGCCATTAGCGCACCGTGTTATGTACAGATTTATAATGCTATGTTTATGTTGTTTAAATTTACTTGTGCAAGTCAGAATTTTAGAAAAACTGAGAGTGAGTACAGTGAAATTTCATTACATAATAGTTTTAATAAACGATGGATGGTGCTTAGCAATTGCCGCGCAATTGAGCCATAGTAATGACGGAGAGCATGATGTCATATTTTCGGGCTGAGTATTGAGGAGTGCGGCTGGTAAGTAAACCTTGTTTTAATTAAACACGTTAAGCGTATCACTACTCTTTGCCAAGATGTCACAGGATGCTTAATAGCACTGGAACGTTGGTATAAAGTTTTCCACAGGGTCACAGGATTGAATGTGGAGATGAGCTACAGTATATTATCCTCTTTAAAGTACAAAGTAAACCACTCTATAGAGCTTCGGTTTGTCTAGATTCCATCTCGACCTCCTCCGCACCTGGTAGTTGTTTTTATTCGGATATTAAATTGGGGAACGGCGTGACTAGGGGACACGCATCAGATAAGATAAAGCATATCTACTTACATGTTAGACTATTTTTGTTATAATTAATATACAGTGAACTAACTACGTCAGACTGAAGCTATTTATGATTTCCCTAATCCCTACACCTGGTGAGAAGACTATTTTCGTAGAAGTGTGGCTCCGGAACTATAAACTAGGTTTTATTTTTCGCTAAAGCTCCCAATAAGAATTATCATAGAAGCCAAGGCAACGGCTACTAATCGGCTTGACAGCCGTCACAAGGCCCCTCTAATTAAGTATCACGATAATTGAAAGAAATGTTGCTTTGCTGATTTTAGATGTGCTTCAGCGTAAGTTTTGGCCGGATCACTATGGCTTTCTACAGTTCCATATCTGGCTTCAAAATATCCAGTGCTGCCGTATTTCTAATATTCTCCATAGGTTCCTGCCTTTGACTGATCCAACCAACTAATTAGACCAAAGCCTGTACAAACTTCCCGTGCCCTCGACTAATTATTGATGCCTAGATTATTGATTCGACCTCGTGCTCTGGTTCGTCTAAGTAATCGACATAGGATTGATCTTAATCATCGTTATGACGTTGATCCGGGAGTGATTCACAATCAACTCGTTTTATAAAATTTACGTGGTAGCGCTCATGGAAATTGGGAGGAACAGCAAGAAGACATATTTGGCATGCTGCCAGGTAAGCTTCTTTGAAAACAACAGGCTCATAGTATTTTGCAAGTCAAACCAATACTTTATGTTCCACTTTGAACTTTTCTGGTTGACGCCGACCTCTATTAGCATGAGACTTATACCTCGATTGGGCAGATAAGCTAGAACAGTTTTTTTCTACTATTGTATCTCGATCAGGGTCCCACTGACTTGGAATTGGTCTAGAGATTAAGAACTATCTACGGTAGAACCTCTGTTTACTCATACTCTGAGGGCTGCCAAAAAAGGTTTTAATATAACGAGGTTAAACTCGGACAGTTATCCAATAAAAAATAACATGGGCATGACTGGTCTACGTATGAAAGTCAATAAGCTTATGGATAAACCGGAGGAAATTGAAGCCTATCACGTCTCTTTTGGTGAGAAGACTATTGCAGGTGCAATGAATAAGGATGCACCAACAACACTTGAATAGTTGGTTGCCTGTGAAGATGAAACGAAAGATGGAACTGAGGCATCAATTATACTATAACTCTGTCACAAGGGGAGATGCTTGGGGGGGGGGGCTTGAGATCTGTTTGCTCGAGGCTGCAAGGTTCTTGAAACAAAAAGAAGCAAAAAACAATCGATAGCTACTTTTTCTGAGCTTACAGGTGACAAGGGGTAGATTGTCGTCTATAGGTCGTTAGGGGTAGAAAAATGTTGATAAGGGCTAGATCTTAAACTGTCTATACCAATCATTTATTACGTCTACATGTGATCTAAATCCACCAAAATATGTAATTATCAAGTCTAAAGTTCGTCAATCTCACAAAGATAAAGCAAAGTTTATAATCAAATATGACTGAGGTAACAGACTCATATCAAGGGTTGCTAGTGATCATGAGATTTAGAGAGAATCTGCGTTTAGATTTCTAGAACCCATAGAGTGGATACCAATTGAAATGCTCTTTGGTGAATTATATCAAATTAGTTGGAATCCTTGGATCAAAATGGATAATTGTAACAATCTGACACATTTTTTCTATGCAAGACTACAAACTCCCGATATACTTAGAAGATATCCATACACGCTTGTGGTAGATATTAAACATAATATAGTTCAACCTACTGCTAGATGTCCACGATATATTAACCATTCGGTCTTAGAATTTCAAACACAAAGTTGTACTCGAGCAAAGCCCCAAGTCTGACCAGCCCTATTCAAGTCATTCATAAGCTTAGCAAAGAAGTACCGAAGAAATACGATACCAATGGTGAGTTTAGTTTTAAGAAATCGAACAAATATTAATAAATAAGTCACAAGACCTATCTATTTATTAATGATATTGCTACATCTAAAGAGAAATCGCAACATGGTTCAATTGAAATTGATAAACCCTTCGGTCACGGTAGATTTTCACACACCATGATATGCGCAGGACTTAAGAAGGTCACTTATAATCTGGTATAGTCATCCGTTGAATAAGAATTAAAGTGATGCTAAGCGATTTTGACGGGGAATATTCATGTGATTTTCTTTCGGGACGTAGTTTTTTGCACAGCATGCTGTTACTAAAACTAAAGTTAAATAGTATAGTTTTCTATTAAAGAATAACTTTCCACATTTACAATTTGAAGTTAGACCAGTTCTTGGTTGGCCGGTCGTTGGCACGAATGAAGACCTCACATCACCAGGGCATGCTTTTAAGTAGCACTTCAAGCTTTTCAGGTTTTGTAGCATCATCCCAAGCGGCTTTTACGATCTTTAGAAGTTCGTCGAAATGTATTTCCTTTTCTCCATAAAACCTTGAATAGTGAAACTGTATGTAGTCTTCATAAAATCCCACACATTCTCGATCTGATTTAAATCAGGAGGATAAGAATGCCGTTCTATTGGGGTGATGCACCTCCCCCAAAACTCAGCTGCTGTAGCTTCAAATAAGTGTGCGGGTGCATCATCTTGTATCACGGACAAACACGAGTGAAGTCAAATCATGCCATCTATCAATGGGACTATTTTCTCGCAGTAGGTAGCGGAGTTAATTTCCTCCCACTCCTTCTCCCAGAAAAGGTAAGGACCATCTTCTGGCCTGCGAAAGATCCCCAAAACATCCAACCGAAATTCTTCTTTAAGTTTTCCGTGACACAATCTGTGTTAAAAGCTTCATTTGATTTCAATGAAGAGTTAGTTCGAATTTTTTCTAAGTCAATATGCAGGAAATAAATTTTTTGCGTTATCCATGTCCTTTTCTGATTGATGTCTATGATACAATATTTATTCGACTTAAGTATGGACATCCAGCCATCTAAGGTCCAGCCTTTGTGTGACTCTGCCTAAACTAAGCGCTTCTGTTTCTTTACTTCGGATAGAAGTGGCACCTCAAGTACCGGATGTCGAGCATAACATGTCTTCTGGAGTTCCCTTGTTAAAACTTTTTCACTGACTCCCAAGTGCTTAAAAGGGCCGTAGAGAAGTTTAAGCCAAGACATCCGACGACTTTTGGGAATTGTTGCAATAAACACTTCAACTTCGTCGATATCCTTAGAGGAGAGGACTATTGGTCTCCCACGGGATGTCTTAACTTCAACGTATGGGAATTGAGCCGCGTATCTAACTTGACCTTTATTTGCTCCGAGATGTTAGCCGATACAGTTGTATGACCAACCTGCATCACGGAGTGTTTAGACATGAAGATATTGGTACAGATAGTAGTATATATATTAATATATTGTGATTGTACAAATGACCTGAATTCGCTGATAAGTTCATGGGGAGTTTCTCGAGGACGTTGATGGGAGTGGAGAAGTTGTTTGTGGTGTCAGATCTATCTATTCGATAGGATCAATTCGCTGGGACTTGATCGTTTTGATAAATCAATTTAATCAATTTAGCAGTTATAAAGTGCAAAAGTATTAAGCAATTATTGTTTTAAAATGATCCTAAATGTTAGATGGATGGTGTCTGATGCATGAGAAACCATGCCAACTACTTAGAATTTTTCCTGGGCTCAAAACTAGTAGGGGCATGTTGCAGCACAAGCGGGGATCCAAACAACTATCCCAACCCTAAATAAATGTAATTCGCATAGACATATGCATGCAGGCAGGGCTATGGTGTCGATCAAATGTAACGCTAAAAAGTTGGTGAGAAATGCAAGAAACCAAATTGGGTACCTTCAAATTCTCGAGATCAGATGTCCTCTCCCCACAATCCTACACTTATATCTCATTAATTTTTCGTTTCCCACTCATCCTCACCGCCCACATACATTTGCTCCAAATTTAAATTGGAAAGCTTCGGCATTAACAACTCTCTGTCATTAATCGATGAATAAATCTTACACTTCGATGAAGACTGCTACCTTTCAACCTTTCTCGTATGTTGCTGTAACAGCCTGTTAAACTAATTGCTAATAAAAATCAGTTCTAATCCGCTTCCAACTGTAACCAATCTTGGGCCCAGTTTTCCTGCTGGTCTACAACTAACAAATCACTCTTCTGAGTTGTATGCTGAGTCTATTATCGCTCTTCTGATTCAAATACTAATGAAATCTAGCAGTTACCAGCCTCAAATAGTATATAATCCTAGCCCTGTAGGTAATGACTTACCACCTGTTGAGAGCCAGGATTCGAATATTTTTATCGCATTGTAAGTAGATGCTTTAACATAATCCACTACAACTACTGAGCAAAAATTAGAGAAATAAATAGCTCTACCCTAGAAGGGATTGAGCCTTCTTCTGTCAATAATCGAAATCGTAGTCTTGAAACTACGAAAGAGGATCGAATCAAAATCCAAACTGCTTTGGATCTAGGAGTGCCGAAGACAAGGATTGCGGAGCAGTTTGGGTTTTCTAGGCGTCAAATATATTATGTCCGAAGTCATAGTTTGGAGTCTGGGAGGAAGAGGTGGGAGGAAGAGGTGCGGGAGAAAACCAGCAGTGTCAAAGGGAAAAGCACAGGAACTGGTGGGCTGGATACACAGCAATCCACGATATTTTCACGCACCCTTTCGCATGATCCTAAATACCGCCCCGGAATTGGACCTGAACCAATTCGGGAATAAAGCGACTCGAACTGCGTTCAAATTGCAAGGATATGGACGGAGAGTAACCAAGAAAAAGGGATTCTCAAATAAACCAGAGCACAAGCAAAGGCGTTTGGAGTTTGCAATGAGTGCTTTTTATTGGTCTCCTCAGAGACTATCTGAGGAGATGTTTTCCGATGAAGTTTGGGCTCATGGAGGAGCAAATAGCCGAGGGTATGCAACGGTACTTGTAGAGGGCAATGGGCAGGAAATACTTTTTGACCGATTTCGTCCCGAGTGCCTAACTCCCTAGTATGGGAAACTTCCAGCTTGGATATCTCATGGAATCATACACAACGGAAGGAAAGCATTAGGGACGTCTTGGGAAAAGGAGTATGGGATAATGAATTCAGCTGAGTACGATGCGTACATTTTGTCGCAAGTACAAAGGCTGGGGTTCAGTACGAGCGATCACAAAGAAGGGACACCTGGTTTCAACACGACAACGCATCGTGCCATCGATCTGGGCTCACTCGGGACAACTTACGTCGTTGTGAGATTAAGAAAATCGATTGGCCTCCTTACTCCCCCAACTTGAAGTTGATTGAGCATGTCTGAATTAAGATGAAGAGATACATTCAAGACCATTACTCTCTCATGGGTTGTGATCCAAGGAGGGTAGGAAATGATGATCTTCGTCGGATCATACAGGAGGCCTGGGATGCAGTACCTGATGAATTTATTTCAGATTTGTATGCATCTTGGCGAGATCGTTGCAAGGCCGTAATTGATGCCAGAGGAGGCCCAACCGAGTACTAGCTTGTACCCCTGCTTGTCGTTCTCATTTTAATTGTATGTAGTCATTGTTTCTGAGTTTTACTTTTTCAAAAATTTTGTATTATTTCGTTACTTTTTGGCGGTCTTAATTTTAATTGTTCATCATGTGTTTTTGATTTAATTTTCAACTAATGATTGTAATATTTAAATCTTTCTGTTAATTATTTGTTTCTAGCAATTAACTTGTTTTCTTTGGCAACATGCTCCGATTTATATGAGAAACCCTTTTTCCTGGATATTCCTCGCCTATTTCCTACTCATTTTCGACCGGTTGCTATTTCTGTATGCGTTACATGACTACGAAGCATTAATTTGGAACGGCTATTTTTGTGTGTTTTTCGAACATGGCTCTCTAGTTCACCAAATTAAATAAGAGTGTAGTTTGCTATAAGATGTTGAAACTTGTAAAATTTAAGAAGAGAAATTTAAGTTCACATAATGAATCTTTCATCTAATAATAAAATAAATAATTTATATCAAGCTTTATTACTTGGTAGTAGATTAAGAGAATGTAATACTCCAATAGATATGTATAGATCCTAAACCTCGCAACTTGTAATTTAACTGAATTCTCTTATGCCTCTTAACTATACTTCGTGATATTGACTGCGCCAACTTTGAATCCAAATTCAGAATCTCATCTTAATGTTTAAGCTGATGGTATTTCATCAGAGCTAAAAAATATTGATCTAACACAGACTCCATCCTTCGAAGTGTTTTCGAGCCAGTATATCTACAGTATTGTGGTTACTATTTACGGAAGTATATTATTTCTGATTAGAAAGTGATATGAATTTAATGAAAAAATAAAAAAGATGAAAATTATATTGGTAAAAGAGGTAATTGACAGGATTTTTCATGTCTCTGAAGTTAACAGAAGTGGCAGCAATCATGAACATTATTTTTTTTCCACCAAGTAAACATTTTGGTCTGAGATCAAACGTCGAAGATGTTGGACGTCACTTTGCATTGGGTACGACTTTTAGCCCTATCAAAACTTCTTGACTGGACCCGATAAGTCTGCGTCAGTTGCCGGATTTTGGGAAGTTGAAAGGTTTTCTTGCGTTAAGATAACGTTTATGACCTTGTTGATCATCAGCAATCCACGTCTGGCAATAATTCCCGATATGAAAAAAGTAGGTTATGAAATAATCGTACATAAGCAGGGTAGTTTCAGCGCACAAACATCCCAGTAATCACATGTCTAGCCCTACCTTACTACCACGGTAATGTTTTTACTCTGTGGGGCTGACATGGGTTTTTGGTGGAGCCGCCAAGCCTAGATAGGCATGATCTACACGGAAACAGAGTCTATGCATCGCTTTTATGAATTTTCTTGACAAAAAATATATGGTGAATTTCAAACGACCGAATGTTTTTTCCCCCTTTATTCTTCAAACTAAGCTTAGTCTGTATAATGATTGACAGTATAAAAGTTTATGTAACAGCTCTATTTTGTATTTTACATCATTATCTAGCTTCCAAAATAAGGAATATTATAAATAAAAACTAATTCATGTACACTTCTTCATCTAATCACTAAGATTTAAGGTATATCTGAGTTTTAAAGAGGTTAATATTTGGTTAGATCTTCACCAGCATCTATGACCGCCTGACACCTGGCAGGCAATCCTTCGAGTAGTCTTAAAAGAAATTCAGCAGACACGGAGTGCCATGCCATCATAACAATTACTCGAAGTGAATTGTGCGTCCGCTGGCTTCCCCCAGTCAGATTTGGATAATTCCACTGGATGTAGTCTTTCATCTGGCCCCAGACAGCTTCGATGGGGTTGAGATCAGGAGAGCTAGGAGGCCAATCGACTGGAAATATCGATCTTTCTTGCATCCTTTCCATCGTATTTTCATATACGTGTGCAGGAGCGATGTCCTGCATGACGGAAAGCCAGGGCTTCATGGACAACATCCCGTCAATGAGACGTACTATTTTCTCACAGTACTTCTCGGTGTCTGTGGAGCCCCACTCCTTCTCCCAAAACAAACAAGGTCCCTTCTCTGCTCCTGCAAAGCTGCCCCAGAACATCCATCCATTTCTTTTGCTAGTTTTGGAATCTACGCAATCAATTTAGTACTTTTCATTATTTTCTCTACGCTTTCTCATGGTTTCTTGTGATGATGGAGGCTTCTCATGTGCTGGATAGCGCTTAAAGCCTCTTTTCTGAAGCTCTTTCTGGAGCATACCCTAGGCAATATTACCAGATGAGGAGATTAGGGAGATTATACCTACTATTAGTGCCACGCCCCAAATAAGTTCTAGTTCCGCTGCGGGCTCACCCAGTAGAGTTGGTGCTTAACACAACCTCTCACATTTTTTTATTTTCTCGCAGGAAAACTCTGATATACCACCCAACTTTAAATTTCTCAACTAACAATATATCGGTAGTCAACTAGAACCGCCTCTGAATATATGAGACATAATTCACATGCAAAACTAACTAACTATAGTGGCGAGACCTTTCCAAGTAACATGCGACCGTTTTCGGACCCGAGTTTAAGGAGGTTAATTACATAACGTTTATACCGCAAACTTAATCCAGGCCATTGAATAGATTTAAAGTATGATGGAAATATTCTTAACGGCTAAACGCCTCGTTGCCGCTAGTTTTTACATAGCTGCCAATTCGTAATGGAAAGAAGATTTGAAGTACACAGATGATTTAGAAAGAATAATCGGACAAACTTACCAAAAGGTATTAGATACAAATCCGAGCAGAATTTAATAGCACACCTACCTAGAAAGACTCGTTATGGCACGTAATGAGGCAACTTAAAGCCCATTTTGTTTCGAATAATGATACTACAAGGCTTGAGCTCGAGGAAGGAATACCATAGATCAAGATGTTGGAGCAACCATACATACTCAGATGTTGAATTGTGACTGAATGACCGGAAAAAGTGGTTTTTTGAAGCCTAGAGTCTTGATATGCCGGAGATAGCAGTCTACAGAGTTTCCTTCAGTTTTCTAAGAGCTTGTATGCTTATTGATGAATCTTTGTCAGATGGTAGCGAAATGGAACTTCAAAGAGTAATAGGGTCAGGGAGAAGTTCCACAACACTATTAAGGCTAGTGGAAGAATTAGACTTCGTCGAAGATTAAAGATATAAATGAAAAAGCCATCATTGTCACATGGTAGCTTCTCGACCACTCTATCAGGAGAAGGACACGGGTCACAGACATCCAGTGACCCTAAACGCCCTTGCTTTTGTGGAGAAACTTATGATTGGAGCTCATGCATATATCTAAACCCAAAGAAGAGATCGAGGATTAGTAATTATATATACTGCCAATACCAGTATTTATATATGTTCCTTACAACTACTAGAATATTCTTCTTCATTCTTCCTACTCCCTGGTGTTCTAGGAGATAGGATCATTCAGGATAATTTTCTAGAAACCTCCAATGAGTTCTAGCAGTAATCATAGGGATTCCTACACCCCTGCTCGGAACTGACTATGTGGGGCACGAATATCAAGCACATCTATGCACAATTCCAGCTAAAGGCATCAAGAGTGACAAGCCGTACCACTTGACCAGGATGTGCTAATTTGATTAGCTTAGCCACCTCTTATCGGGCTTAGCCCGTTATACGCGGACGCATCCTTTTCTTTGGATTCGACTTCATCTCCCTTTGCATCACCAAGCTGGATGAAGTGCGTAACTTTTATGCAGCACATGCTAAGCAGCATGGCCTTACTATTCGTATTAGAACCGCCGGAATTAGTCAGACCTTAATGGAAAAGACTCGTGTTTACTTTATCTGTCACCGAGGCAGGAAATATTCCTCCGAAGGCTTCATACGAAAGACCAAAACCCAACGTATTGACAGCCAAGTAAAACAATCCGTCCACAAATGTCAAAATACTGGAAGCTGGGTCGTTACGGCATTCTAGGATGAGCATAACCATCCCCTACTTGACAACGAGGAGATTTTACATCTTTCAGCATATCGAACGATCGACGAAGAACATAAACAGCGCATCTTATCTTTGAAGACATCAGGGCCAACCATCAGCCTGATAAGCAGTATGCAGTGTCAAGAAAATATCTTTGTACAGCGTGCTGATGTTCAGAACATCATCGGTTGCGAAAGATCGATCAACTTTGTAATGAATGCCGTTCTCCTCATTGCATAATTCCGTGAGCAAAGAGAGAAGGATTCTCGGTTCTTCTTTAAGTACACTACAATCGACGATGGTCTGCTCACGAATGCTTTTTAGATCGCCGCAGATGCCAACGAGCTTTATCGAGTCTTTGGCGACGTTATTGTGTTTGATACAACCTACTCAGTCAATCATTTCAAGCCCCCTCCTTCCCATTTCGCTAGCATCGACAACAGCGGCTTGACAATCCAGTTTGGATCTGCTATTGTTCAGCAGAAGACAACCGAAACTTTCCGGTGGCTATTCACATGGTTACTGACTGCTGTTCGAAGACCTCCAGTGACAATTTTCACCGATCAAGATGCTACGATGGCGAATGCAATCGCGGCAGTTTTCCCCAATGCAAAAAATGGGCTATACATTTAGTATATCGCACGTAAATTTGCCAAGAAGTTCGGGGCAACGTTGAAGGAAAATTTTAGTCCGTTTCTTAAAGACTTCTTTGAAACGATCAATACCTCGTCCGTCGAAGAAATGGAAAATCAATAGTCGATCCTTCTAACGAAATATGATTTGAGAGAAAACCCCCACCTTTGTAACCTGTACGAAGTTAAAGAAAAATGGATGCATTGTCATCTGTGACCATTTTTTTCACTGGAATGACGACCACACAGCGTTCCGAGTCTTTTAACTCACTTTGCGATGGATACCTGGGGCCAAAGACAACCTTGATTGAATTTACCAAGAATTATGAGCTCATTGTAGCTTCTCGACGACGTGCTAGAGTTCAGAAGAATTACGAGCGAAAGTAAAGACTGGCAATAACGCACCTGTTTACCTTAGTGGCGCATGCATATGGGATCTATTCGAAATACGCGTTCGAAATTTTTGAAAATGAGATGAATGTGTCAGCAAGCTACATTTACGTCGCGCTTGGTGATAATTCCTTCCTTGTGCCGCATCACACAAAAGAAGATGACGGCCGTCTCGTTAGTTATTATGGTGGCGGGGACAGCCTCACTTAGATCGCTGTCAAATGTGAGTGCAATAAATTCAAGTTGGAAGGACTATTATGCCGCCGTGCGATTAGAGTTCTGGTGCAAAATAACATCACCAGCATTCCTGACGCATGTATTAAGGACCGCTGGCGTTAGGATGCTGTTCCGCTTGGAGATGACACGACGGATGAAACTCTACTTAAAATGTATTCTCTAACGACACAGTACTGCTCAAACTGCCATTTAGAACTCCCCATTGATGAGTTCCGAGTCAATAAACAAGACAAAAGGCAGAAAACATGCCTCGAGTATAGCAGAAAGCGCGACATCTCTCATAATATATCTGAAGTTGACAATTGGGACAGCTTTCTGCACGAAATCAAGACTTATCCTCTCTCAGAAAGTAAAGCAAGTTTCATTTCTTATCCCACTAACTTCATGACCAGAACTAACCCTCGATGTGATAAGAGTTCAATCAACAAAATCGATATATCATACATATTCGATCTCGACAGGTTACCTATCAATTTTGGTTCATCACTTGAGACAACTAGCGACAATATTCTCGGCCTTAAACTGCTCAGTCACGCCATCGGATAACTTATTAAATTACTTCATGAGGTAGCGGGCTACATATTTCATCAATCGTATATTCAAGAAGAACCATCTATTACTTATTGTTATTATTTCTTTCAAGACAGTGCTCGATGGCTGAAAACGACAGGAACAAACAAACGGGACCGACACCAGATGGAAAGGTCCGATTGTAAAAACAGTTTGACTCTAATATACTTCTTTCTTATATGTATTTACTTGTACACAATACTTTCCGAGCTTGACGAAACAGGTGTACTATTTGGCTACCTTCTTTTAGCAGTAAATGCTATTGATCATACGCCAGTTTCTACAATCAATAAAAGTAGCTAATTCTAATCCAGATTTTTTTGGATGTGACAAGGATAGGACTGAGATCGCAGCTATTCAGCAAGTTTGGCTTAATGTTAGCATCTAGCTGAATTATTGGTACGCTAAAAAAGCAATCTAGATTAAAATCAAAGATAATAGAAGAACAAGGACTCGGTCCCATTACTATCTCGGTGAAATCAAAACTTTTGTGTCGGTACTATTTCGGGATCTCATCCCGTTCCTCAATGAAGCGACCAAATGATGGTTGTCAATGCGTATCCTCTTGGACGAAATTTTCAGAGCTAGGAAGCATCGAAACCAAAACTAAAAGAGAACGAGTTGTAGTTTTAAGAATATTTAGTCGGTACTGTACTGTACACTCTTTATCTCTATTCTGTCTATAAAGATCTGAAGATTAGATACTCAATTTTGTTGAAATTTGATTCATATTTTTAGTTATTCTAATAAACTTTTTATCTCGAGATGACATACAGCCATACTTTCTGTATAGAGATAATTATTTCCGCTTGTGTTTTAGCGAATTTTAACCCTAATTTCAAGAAACAGAATTTTAGGTACATTATACAACGAGATTTTCTTCACTAGCTTGTAGTTGTTGTCGAATACTCGGATTAAAGTATTACCGAAATGTTTAATATCACTTATGAGATTGATCTACCCTTATTCCTAGTTGTGACGGCTAGTAAGCCGGAATGTTGTTTAATTGGTCAGAGTGGGCCTTTCGGTAGTTAGGTTAACCGAAGGCTAACCGATCCTCCAAAAGTATGCAAGGGGGTGCCCCTTAACGCTCACGGGTGAGAAAGTTCCAGACACTTCCATTAGACTCTTTCCTAGCTGTAAACCTATCTCGAATATTCTATTTTCTATATGTTGCGTCAACAGTAGAGAGCAGTACAGTTGCTAATGGAGACGGGGGAAGTTTCTAGAAGATGAGTGTCATGTATATAGGGCCTGTTTAGAAATCATGTCGTCTTTAGTGAAATTATAAACTACCTTTTGATATTCAAGTGCTCAAGCCTTTCTATCTAAAATCGTGACACTAGTAAGGGATTGAAGATATGTAAATAAATAGAGTAGACCACTAGATAGAAGATTAATCAAGTTATTTTTTACGACGAAAGATTAAGTTATTGTAAAATATTTTTTTCGCCTGCCACAGGTCAGTCAACCAATTACCTGACAGTAAAGAGCCCGGATAGATTTTAAACTGATTTGAACAAAGCTGAGAATATTTTGTTCCTTACAAAAATATCTAAAAAAAGTTATCATGAGTCACTTCAAGAATGCTTCCCTTTCAAGGGAGACTTATGTCGAGTGGTTTGATATGATTCAAGGCCATGCTATTGATTGTGGAATTTGGAAATTTGTCGACCCATCTTCTGAAATTCCCCTCGAGGAACTCGAGTAACTCGAGTAACCAATCTTCTCTAATTACAAATCGACAGCAAATAGAAACGCTGATCTAGATGATGATGAGTAAGATATGTTTAAAGAAGATAACTCACAGTATAGAGTCGATGTTCAAACATTTAAATAAGAAAGTAGAATGATTGGCGAATTGAGGTCAAAAATTGTGGAGTCTTTAAAACCAAATCATCGAAAACTAATTTTCGGCCATATGACATGTAGAGAGGTACTGCGTCAGAAAAAAAACCAACTTGAACCAGCTGATGACATACAACAACTACAAATAATTTATGACTATTCCAAAGCTCGAGCTCCACCTACCATTCGAAATTTCGATTCGTGGTTAATGGAGTGGGAGCGGTTGGATGTAATGATTAAAAGATTAAGGATGTCTGAATTTAGTGAATATAAATTGATTCAGGATTTTTTATCAACATCAAATCATCTTCTACCGATGTTGGTAACAAATAAACGAATGAAGATCTTGAAGGTTTCAGATAAAAGTACATTAATGTCTCTAGATGTATTGCTAAAATTCCGTCAGTTCTGGTCCTTGACTGAGTTCGAAGAAAGATCAAAAGTGTCAGCGTTCTCTGTCAGTCTACAAGGTTTCGAACAGTTGTCAAAGCCTCAAAAAGTAGGTGATCAAAAGTCCTTCAATAAAAATCGGCCCCGATATGAACCAGGTCAAGTTAGACCCTATAATTGTGGAAATATAAATGTGGAAATATAAATGTGGGTGAAGAATACCTTGACGTTGTTGGAAGTAATAAAACAACGGAAGAATGAATTTTTTTCGGATTTTGTAACGAGATTCGAAGAAATTTTGGCACAGGCAGGTGGGGAAGACTGGGCAATAGATCTGCAGGTGAATGCTCTTGAAAAGTCATTGAACAATGAAATGACATCAAGACATATGTCCTATCCACTACAGGACCCTTCATATAACACCTTTCGATCTGCCTGTCTGATGATCGACGCTAAGCTTCAGGCAATGAAGACCTGGGCACGAAGTACTGGTATAAGTACAGTACCCAAAGCAACTGGTAGCATGGGGTTTAGTGAAGACTTTCCAGGAAAGAGTCGAGGAGGTTAACGTGTGGATAACAGAGAGCGGGCTCCGTGGGCTTCGGCAGAATAGAGAGAGAGGCGTAGAAGTCTTGGATTGTGTTTGAGATGTGGGGGTGCCAATCATCGGCAGAAAGGATGTAGATTACGAAGTGCAGTCGAACCAAGGAGTGAAGGGGGAATGGGTGTCGAGGGAAGTGTCGAGGGTACATCTGAGCATCAGGGAAATGTGTAGCTCCTGAAAAAAGTCGCGTTCAGGAGCTTAGTAATAGAGTAGTAAATGAAAAAAATTGCTCCGCTATTCTACCAAGCGCAGTGAAATCTGTTCTAAGTGAATTATTGAAAACATGGTGCTATTTGGGTGAAAAAGACGTGCAAAAGAGGAGGAAATATAGCAGGTCAGAGGTACTAAATGTAAAATCAACGAGACCGTATTAGCAAATAAATATGGCGGAGAAAGCGGAGAGTCTCAGTGAACAAGTTCCGTCAGAGTTTGAAGAGTGTGAGCTGTTACTTGGTCATAATTTAAGTGAACAGTCAATCAGGACCTCAGTAAACGTATTAGGAACAAATCCTTCCAAGGAGACATTGCCGCTGACAGTTGATGTGCAAATAAACGACGTTTCTTACGAAAAGGCGTTAGTTGATACTGGAAATTCGTGCTACATCACAGTTAGCCTCGAGGTGGTAAGGCGACTCAAACTTCCAACACGGGCACTGAACTCTTCTCGTCGAGTCCAAGGTGTGAGTCAGGGTATGAATGAGACAATTACACATTTTACATGGGCGACAATTGACGTCGGAGGATATAGAGTACAGAAAGCTAATATGTATATCATACCCAAACAGCGACATGCCGTAATTTTAGGATTGAAATGGTTCGAAGAACATCAAGTTTCCATAGACTGTGATGAAAGGCTCTTTGTTTTCGCCAAAGGGGATATTGTAGTGAAGTTAGCTGACAAAGAAACGATAAATTCTGAGTGTATTCAGATCGATACCTCCGAGTTTATACGAAGTATGCTGGATGCAGTACAGATATTCGCTGCCTCAATGCAAGATATTGAAAAAGCGTTAATTGCGAAAACGCCAGTGGATCCTCGAGAATATCTGCCAGATTACTTACTTACGCTGAGTGAGGCTTTTGAACCGCAAAATGCCACCACCTTACCACCAAATCGTCCAGGTGTTGACCATCAGATGCCTCTAGAAACCGATGAAAGGGGTAAGGAGAGAGAAGTACCATGGGGTCCTTTATACAGTATGTCTCGTGATGAGCTACTTGTTTTACGTAAAACCCTGACCGAATTGCTGGANCGGGTGTTGAGCATCAGATGCCTCTAGAAACCGATGAAAAGGGCAAGGAAAAAGAAGTACCATGGGGTCCACTATACAGTATGTCTCGTGATAAGCAACTTGTTTTACATAAAAACCTTACCGAATTGCTGGATAAACGTTGGATAAGACAGATTAAGAGTCCATGTGGAGCACCGGTGTTGTTTGCAAAGAAGCCCGGTGGAGGTCTACGGTTTTGCGTAGATTATAGGGGATTAAACGCAGTAACTTAGAAAGATCGATATCTGATCCCACTTGTTAGAGAAACTTTAGAAGTAGTAGGAAGATCCAAATGGCTCACTAAACTAGATGTCACCTCTGCATTCCATCGGATCCGAATCGCAGAAGGAGAAGAGTGGAAAACGGCAATGAGGACGCGTTATGGTACTTTCGAATGGTTAGTGACACCGTTTGGTCTGAGTGGAGGTCTAGCTACCTTCCAACGTTATATCAACTCTGTCCTGCAAGAACATTTAGATGAGTTTTGTACCGCGTACATTGATGACGTTTTAATCTTCAACAATGGATCACAAATAGACCATCAGAGCAAAGTAAGACTAATTGTTAAGAAGTTGTTAGATACAGGCTTGACTATTGATGTCTAGAAATGTGCTTTTGAAGCGCCGAGTGTAACTTATTTGGGGTATGTTGTGGAGGCTGGAAAGGGCTTCGGATGGATCCCTCAAAAATTCAAGCCATTCTCGACTGGAGACCACTGACAACTATAAAAGGAGTACGAGGCTTTCTGGGATTTGTTAACTACTACAGAATGTTTATTCCTAACTATTCTGAGTTAGTTCATCCGCTGACGCAACTGACCAGAAAAGGAGTAAAATTCGTTTGGACAGCTGAGTGTAAGGAAGCTTTTGAAAATCTAAAGGTTTTATTCACTGGAGATCCAATATTACTTGCTTTTCATCCAGACGCTCCGACAATAGTCGAGCCAGATGCATGTAAATGGGCTGTGGGGAGAGTGTTATTGCAGTGTCAAAATAAGTCCTATGAAGAGCAAGATGACGAGGAGGCAGTATGGCAGTTGGTAGCTTTTTTTTCACGGAAGAATGCCCCTACCGAATACAATTATGACATACATGACAAAGAACTCCTTGCGATTATCCGATGTATTGATGAATGGGACTC
This sequence comes from Oidium heveae, assembly GCA_003957845.1. NCBI lineage: Eukaryota > Fungi > Ascomycota > Leotiomycetes > Helotiales > Erysiphaceae > Oidium > Oidium heveae. The sequence goes on from QVIK01000258.1 coordinate 52,617, forward strand.
GGAGTTGCCAAGTTTAAAAGACCCATTCCGTATAATTACCGATCACAAAAACTTGGAAGTTTTCACTCGAGTGAAAAGCAAGCCATTAAATGAACGGCAGATGAGATGGTAAGAGAAACTATCTCGTCACCAATATCGCATTCAGTATCGACCAGGGTCACAACAGGTTCTAGCTGATGCTCTCTCACGGAGGGATTAAGACGTTCCAGATAGTGACGAAGATGATCAAATTGAGATTTTGAGACGGATCCTAATCTCACCTGAGCTGGTGGTTTCACCAGCAGATTTTTGTGAAAGTACGTTATTTGCAGATGAAGACTTGCAAAATTTATGGCAACAAGCCATTACAAATAACATGGGGTACCAAGAGATTTTAAATGCAGTTCGGCGCGGTGATAGAAAACTGCCTATATCAATAAAACATGTTCAGATATCAGAGTGTTCAGTGGGAAGCAATGATGACTTGTTGAGATTTCGCACTCGGATTTGGGTACCTACATTAGAGCCACTTCGCATACGAATACTTCAAGAAGCTCATGACTTCCCAATCACAGGTCATCTGGGACGAGATGAGACATATCGGATAGTCGCTAGACAGTGGTTCTGGCCTAATTTATCCTATGATATCAGGCAATTTATTCGTAATTGTGATGTTTGTGGAGATGCGACAGTCTGGCGGAACAAAAAGCAGGGTCTTTTGAAGCCATTACCTGTGCCTGATCGAATTTGGAGTGAGATTACTATCGATTTCATCACTAGCTTACTTGTATCTCGAGGATGTAGTGAGATACAGGTTATGACAGATAGACTAAGCAAAGCAAAGTCGTATGAAGTAGTGGAGGACGGTGGACTAACTGCGGAGGCGTCAGCGGCACGATTTGTTAATCGACATGTTAGATATCATGGGTTTCAACAAAGTATTGTCAGTGATAGAAGGGTACAATGGGCGAATACATTTTGGAAACGAGTGTGTGAATTAGTCGGGATAAATAGATGCCTATCAACAGCGTATCATCCAGAGACAGATGGTGCGACTGAGAGAGAAAATCAAGAGTTGGAACGATATATTAGATGTTTCGTGTCCTACAACCAAGATAATTGGACGGAACTCTTACCTATCGCAGAATTAGCGGCAAATAATCGAAAAAATGCATCGACAGGCTTTAGCCCATTTTTTCTTACCCATGGATACGAAATAGAACCGATAGAAGTACAAGATGAGATTTCTTTGAGCGACCGGGGAACAAATCCGAAGGAACGAGCCGAGTGTATGGTTCTATATAGTGCGTAGTTGTATCGTGTTTGATCCTTAGATCAAATATGTTTGTACATACTTAAAACATAAAAGTAATAATCATATATTATCTAAATCCCTAACAATGGGGAAACTTTCGAAATGACACCCACCAATGTGGCTTTTGCATCTGATTTCTTAACATCAATAGTTTCATGGAAAATGCTGAAAAAAAGGGGAATTAAGTGGGATTCAGATACAAATAAGATGACCTATAATGGCAAACTTATTTGTCAGTTACTGGACCGTCACAATCACCATGTCTTTACCCTAGAACCTTTGTCACAGCAAAGCGGACATATTGAAAATAAAAATTTTATAGCATTAAAGTTAGGGAGTGATAATCCATGCACATCCATCGACTAAGATGTAGACTATCAATACAGTGAGGAATTCGACGATAATATTATCTTAGTCAATTTTACTCAACCACACAAGTCTATCTCGTCAGAGGAACTATGGCATCAGCGTCTTGGTCATCCTGGACCTGCCGCGTTAAAGCATTATCAGAGCATTTCTGTTAAAATCAAGGATAAAGGCCCCAAGAAAAGTGAATGACACGTTTGTGCTCTTAATAAAGCAATGAAAGTGATCTCACGTCGTCCAAGAGACCGCTCGCAGAAACCCTTCAAGAGAATCCATTTTGACTTAGTTTCCTTTATACCGACCAGCTTTGACGGATCAAGATATATGCTTCATTTTACTGATGATTTGACCAGAATGAACTTCGTCTACCTATTGATAAACAAATCCGCAGCTACCTTACTACACCATTTCAAAAATTTCGTTGCATATGCCAAATTTCAATATGTCTGTGACGTTTAGAAGTTTCGATGCGACAAAGAGGTTGGTTTAGGAAATTCTTTCCATGATTGGTTTAACGAATTGGGAATTGAAATTGAATGTTCCGCGGTAGGAACTAGTGAGCTGAACGGCCAGTCCGAACGCTCTGTGGGAATAATCCAAACCAAGGCTAGGTGTCTTAGAAATGGTGTGAATTTGCCGACTGAATATTGGCCCGAGTTTGTAATGACTGCAGCATATCTCATAAACCGTATCCCAAGTAAAACTATTAACTGGATGTCACCATTATCGAAATTGCGCCAATCATCGGGAATAACTGACCGTGACGAGTATGGTCACTTAAAGGCATTTGGCTGCACTGCATATTCTATGGATAAAAATATCCCAAAGGGTGAAAAGATGAGAGCAAGAGCAAAGACGGAATACTTGGTGGGTTATAACTCTCGAAATATTTACAGAATCCTATTACTAGAGGAAGAAATGGTCATAGGCACTCGGGATGTAACTTTAAATGAGCCTTTATTTCTAGATGATCATCAAGAACCAATTCCTGAAGATAATTTAATTCCATTGGTTGATTTTGCGATGATACCAGCGACTCCAGGTATCTTATTTGACACCAAATATCGACTCATTAGAAATAATGTGCAAAACAGTGAAAAAAATTATGACAACTATGATATTAAGAATAAAATTTCAACAGTAGACATTAATCAAAAGTCATCCCAGGCAATGGATACGATATCTTACCAAGATGATAAGCTTCAATCTAGTAAAGTACATGCTAGGCTAATCGATGCTGCTGCCATTAGTGAAAGCAACATTCTAGATGCACCCAGACTACGAAAAAAAACAGCAAAAGCGTCAGAATTAGATCCAACTGCACTTGTTTCATTGTTTAATGTGTTCGCTTTTGGTAAATCAAAAGAAATTAAAAAAATTCATGAGTCTGAGCTCCCACTTCCTCCGAAAACCTGGCAACAACTTAAAAGCCACCCATATTCTCAGTCATTTAATGATGCTATGTTAGTTGAATTCGAAGGATTAATAGCCAAAAATACTGTCCAATATGTCAAACAAAATGATTTTATGAAGCCAATACCGCTAAAATGGGTCTTTAAGTATAAGTTCGACGATGCTGGCTATCTATTGAAGTTTAAAGCCAGAATTTGTGTTCGGGGTGATCTCCAACCCAAAACTGACAAGGAAAATTATGCAGCGACCCTGGCATTTCAAGTATTTCGACTCATAATGGCTCTAGTGGCCTACTTTGATTTGGAGACTATTCAGGTAGATGCTGTGAATGCTTTCTGCAATTCGCCATTAGATGATGAAATCTTACTGTACAATCTGCCAGGTTTTAATAAAAAATGATTTGTTCTAAGACTACTTCGTGGTCTGTACGGTTTACGGAAATCTCCCAAGCTGTGGCTTAAATTACTCTCCGCAACTCTACAAGATATAGGACATATTCAAGTTCCTGGTCAACCCTGTGTGTTCACCGACTATCAAGGAATCATTGTATTCTTCTTTGTTGATGATATTGTTGTTATGTTTCCTGCCGCTAAACGCTCGGGTGTTCTTGAACTTGTAAAAAACCTTACTAAATTATATGAATTCAAAGTTCTCGGCGAGCTTGAATGGTTATTAGGCATAAAATTTAGGCGCGATAGATCCTCAACGAAGCTGTGGCTTAGCCAGGAGTCATATGTTGAAAAAATTTGCCGTAAGTTTTGCTGTAACAAGTCAGGACGACGAATTAATACCCCAATTATAAATGATAAGCTGCCTAAATGTGATAGTAAGTCATCTGAAGATCAAATAAAGCTGTACCAAAAGAAAGTGGGATCGTTAATCTACGCATCTAGCATGACGAGACCAGATATTTGACGAGCTGTCAGCCACCTAGCCGAATTTAAGACTAATCCTGGAGCACTACACATGGAGGCAGTTGATCATTGTTTGTTTTATCTTTTTAGCACAAAGAAGTTTTGCATTGAATATTCTGGTCTAAAATCCTCTAATATTCTAAATTGCTCAGCAGACTGCTTTTGGTAAAACTTTTAATCGCCGAAGTGTTCAAGTTTTCATTTTCATACTCTTTGGAGGGCCACCACGTTGGAACTCGAGTTAGCAGGCAACAGTAACTACATCACCAACAGAAGCTGAACTCCTATCCCTCTCTAACGGGCGATTAATATTGTGCAACCCCTGTAAATCAATATCGTGCAACCCCTGCTTAAACAAGCCACTTATATCGTCGAATTTCCTATGAAACCCCTGTATTTTCCCCTACCCTGAGTTTTCAACATTATGTAATAATTTTCTTTCTTCTAACTGGCGAGAAAGGACAGTAATGTTGCTAGGGAATCCCTTCACTACTCAATATTTCCCTGTAAGTATTTCTGTCTGTTGTTCGAAGGCAACTAATAGTAAAGATTTTTTAATACTTTGTTAAAAATTTGAATATCGTGTCTGCTGCTACTTGATGTAGCTCCAACGCTATCTAGATATACCAGTCCAAAAGTCTTTCACATATACCAATAAAGATTGACTCTTATTCTGATTGAATGTTCCTTAGTTGTTAATTATAGTGACTCTACGTCTACCACATGTTCGATACGTATGTCCTGGTTTGTGACAATCGCTGCAGAGACGTGGTGCCCTGATAGAAACCGAACTGAATGAATTAGAAGTTGTTGATGAGGTTGAATTCGCCAAATTGACGTTTTCGACATTGATAGTGAAGGCATCTTCATGATGCGATGGTTGACGTCGAGTAGAATTTATTACTTCATTTACAACCGTATTTGACGGTGCAAGATTTGCTGCAGGCTTCATTCTTTTCGAGCGTTTCGTTAACGGTTCTTCAACAGTTTCTATCCCACGTTTTCTCCTTTGACATAGGCAAGGAATGTTACCATTAGAGTTTTGGCTCTCGGCAAAATTTTCTGGTTGTTCTACAGTTTCAATATCATGAGAACCATTTAGTTGTGGATTTATAATGTTGGGACTAGGAACTAAATGCCAGTGCCGATGAAAATCAGTTAGATAGAGTCGTTGATACGACTCTAACTTATCTTTAAGAGTGTGGTAACATGGTATACCAAGTGAGAAAGTAAAATTACATTTACACTTGGGAATAGGGATTCCAAATTTTTGAAATCTCGCTTGATGCTTTTCAAGATAAGCAAGCTGAGTCTCTACTAACTTCTGTGAGTGTCTGCAAACTAAAATGTACACATCACGAAAAAAAGTTCCCTGCATATGACCTTTGACCTTTTCTTTGTATAGAAGGTCAAGATACTATTGGTATTGTTGATCAAGGGCAATCCAAATTCTTTGAACTACTATAAAAAGATGTCCAGTAGATTCTGCGATAAACATTTTAACGTAGTGGTGGGCACCTTCAGCCTTGCCACTAGTTAAATGACCAAGATGAAGATATCTACTAACAAAACAATTTGCAAACCTATCAGCATAAGGCAGCCAAGTATCTTCAAGATACTTGACGACCTTTCTACCATTAGGATTTCTAGTTATCCATTTGGTACTGCAGCTGCTCCAAGAATCGGAGAACTCAATCCTTGACGGTGCATTCCAAACTTTTAGGAAATCTTCCATAAATTCGTTTGAGGGATCTGCATCTAGTTCTTTGCTAAAACGTGACTTGATAGCCATCTTAATGTGCCAAGCACAAAGTATATTCTTCGAACAAAGAAACTTTTTATCAATAGCATTCAATATGGCTATCTCTCTATCGGTGACAATGACTCCAGGCTCTGGTATGTTGCTCTGGGATAATACATTTCGTAGCACGTCCAGAGCCCACACATAGTCTGCCTCGGTCTCTCGGCTAAGGAATGCTTACCCTACTTAAAATGTGGTGTTTATGTTTGCACATCCGACAATATGCAGTAATGGCATTCCAAACCGATTTGTGTTATATGTGCAATCCATAATTATTACTTCAGGGAATTGTCGTAAAAGTATAATTGAAGTTTTATGAATAAAAAAAAGTCTATTCAAGCTATTATTGGCATCTACAGAGTAGTCAAACCACCACTCTTGGTCCTGCTCTCGGAAATCATTGTCCCTCTCCCCACGAAGAAGTCTCAGCAGTGCACATATTGGTGTTTGTCCTCCAAGCTGCTCTTTTCTATTTTTTGCTAGACAATTATAAACACCAATAGCCGTGGCATGGCTATCATCTTGTCTCAATTCAGCTAGGATGGTCCTTGGTCGAATGCCAAGTTCTGATTTACGAATTATTATCTCTTTTTCTTCCTCCGTTATGCGTGTCACTAAAGGGTGACCATTTGCTGATATTGAAGGTGCATGATTGTGGATTGAGTAGCTAATGTCAACAATGTATTCATCGCCCGATAAACGAGTCCACAAGGCAAACGGGCAGTTACATCGTTGACTTCCAGAGTGTCTAATTCCCTTTGATTCACTCTCTTTAATTCCTGCACGATCACATCTTAATTGACGGGATGTAACCACACCCTGACTATTGATTGTTCTAGTGGATAAACGTAAGCCATATCCATGTTCGGCTGAAGCTTTACGACAGGCAACAATTGCAGCTTCGAGATCCAAGAATCGACCTGAGATTTGGTAGATAGAAGACGTAGACATTTTGACCAATATTAAGATAATCGTCGAATTAGTGTATTGATAAGAATATAATTTTTAGACTACTAGTAGGTCAACCAAGAAACTATGTCAAGATCAATGCTCTGAGTTACTTTGAATGGTTTTTTATTTGATCGATTTTAGGTATCAAATTATTTAAAACGTAAAGGTGTATGAGTATGAGTATGTAAAATTTATCTTTTATTTGTAAATGTAATCTATAGCGAACTATGGAGATGTTGTTTACATTTTTTTACCTCTGTTTACAGAAATTAGATAAATAATCATACAATTGCTATAGCAATAGTCCCATGAACTTATCCTAGCATTATTCTTGTCCTCTCTCGCCAGTTAGAAGAAAGAAAATTATCACATAATGTTGAAAAATCAGGGTGGGGGAAAAACAGGGGTTTCATAGGGAATTCGACGATATAAGTGGTTTATTTAAGCAGGGGTTGTACAAAATATAAATCCAAGTACCTACTATTCGTCCTACCCCATGTCGGCCAGCGTGCATTAGTTTTTGTTACTAGCCTAATTTGAGCTTCGCTCTCCATATTTAAAGAATGTTTTAGAATCCAAAGGGGGTTGTTATATAAGTTCAGCTGCTGAACTTATCTGGTAATACGTTATCTCCATCCATCAACGTTTTACCCAATTAGGAATCGGCCCATGTGACTTCCCAATTCGAACTTGAAAATCTGAGCTGAATCTTGTCCTAACGTAACCCTCGCCGTCCAGCGCCTTAGATTTTCAAGAACAATATCACAAAATTTAACAATCTTAACATTAAATTGAAACCATCAAATACTAACCAACCAGCTATTTTTTCAATGATTGTTACTTCCTTATTCTCAAAATCGTATCTTTTTTTATATTATCAACATGCTAAAAATTTAGTGGACTTTATTTTTAAATGTGAGTCTTTGTTAAATTTATTTTTCTCAACTGTCATATTCAACTTACACGAATCTCTCAACTAAAAAATACGACTGGCTTTTAAAAGTTGTTACCAGAAATGAATTGACTTATCCTGGATAGGCATTCGAATAATCAAAGGCAATCTTCTGCAAGTTGACAGCTAGTTCTAATAATAATATTTAACATAAATTGAAATTGAAATTTGAAAAGGTTTAATGCAATTCTTACTTATCTAAACGAGACGTGACAGTTCGAATATCTCCCCCTCTCTCTCTCTGTCTCTCTCTCTCTACACAGAAAAAATCTTTTTCAAATATTAGACAGTACTTCTGAGTGACAGTGAATGAAACGCTCCCGGAGCCAGCTCAGAATCAAAATGTAAAGTAACATGCATTGATTCTCAATTGGGTAAAGCGTTAATGAATTAGATATTTTATAAAATTACCCTGTGAAATTTATATAGCATGTTTTTGTGGATTTCTATTGGTTTGATGATCTAAGACAAACTAACTAAAATAGTGGAACTAATGCACGTTGGCCGACATAGGGTAGGACGGACGGATAGTTGGTCTTGGACTTAATATTAATCTCATATTACAAAAGCCAACGTCCTTCGATCCTTCGATCCTTGTACCTACTTACCTTCCTTTCCCAGGCTGGCCCATGCGGACTCTGGTCAATAACACTAATAATGAATGCATGGTTACCCAATTTACGATTGTTCAACTCCAATTGTCGCTCGCAATGAATCTTACTCCTCTTCGCATAGATACTATCTACCTTTGTCTCACTGCATTAATTGATGCTGTTCAAGCCCATGCAGGAAGTCAGGGTTATGCGATTGTAAAGAGACGTACAAAGACTTCTAAGAAGACTGGCCTCGTAAATAAAGCAGTTCTCCGATGCGACGGCGGTAGCAAGATTAAATCTATTGGCGGAGTAAAAAGACGTGCCGTCAGCAGACTCATCGACTGTCCATTCACCTGCTATATACGCTGGATAGAACAGACGTGGGATGGATAATTATCATTACGCGCGAAGAACATAATCATGAACCCAGCAGTAGAGGTTCTCTTTTATCCCTTCGAAGACTGGCCATGAGTACGGAAATTGCGCAGAATATCAAGATTCAAACACAGGCTCAAAACACCCCTGGTCAAATATTAACCTTTAGAAGACTCTCGGATAATAATTGTATATTGAATTCTAAAGATATTTAGAGCGCCAAAAAAACAGATGAGGCAAGTAGAACTTGGATTACTTACTCCTATCCAAGTACTTTTGCAGTACTTAGATAGGGAAAATTGGTTCTTCAGATAACTGAAGAAGTGACACACCTATTCTTTGTAGGAGCTCACACCATAGAAATCTTGAAACATAACCATTAAGTCCTTTTGATGGATTATACATACAAAACCAATCGATATAATCTTGCCCTGTTAGTTGTCGTTGGTCATACGTCTATTAGTACTCGTTTCTACTTCGCCTTCGCTTTCCTATCGCCAGACTACAATCTAATTTCCAAGAGAACAAGCCTTTTTCCTCCTGGGTCGCCGGATATGAAAATTCTAGAGAATTGAGAAATATATTGTTTTAGAATATAAATCTTGAACTCCAGCAAGCTCTAAAATATGAGCGCGACATCTATTCTCTTGAATTTAATGAGGCGGTTGCGCGACTTCAAGACATTGATGATCGCCTTCAAATATTTTCCCGGAATATGGCTAGGTTTAGGCCCAAAGGAAACCACAGTGTAACTCATAACTTACAATGTCGCGGTTGATCAAGATTCGCAAGAGTTCTGAAGGGTTAAAAGTCAACGTGTTCCAAAACACTAGGCAAGATTAGATCAAAATCAGATAAGACAGGATTATCCTTTCAAGAATATAATATTTCAGACAAGATATAACAAGGAGAATTTACATACAAGACTCCAATCTGAAGAGATCAGAGTTGGAGAAAAGATGACCCTTTACATACATGAGTTCTGTGAAGATAGCTGATGAAGCCATACTATTTCAGGAAACTCGATAGAACGATAGAGAATCAGACAGAAATACGATATCTGTAAACAGAAACCAATAGCGTACGATATAACAATAAAGTTCACTAGAGCCTAATGGAATCAAACAGAACACCATCTACACTACTATACCAGATATGATTGGTCAATATATTAACCAATAAGAATATGAATTAATACAATCCCTGGCAGGATGCAACGATTGTTTACAGTAATCAAATTTGACATAAACGAAGAAATTAAAATACATAACGACAACATTTAGACTCTACTCTTGTTGAACAAAGAAGATCCTATTATTCAAACAAAGCTAAAGCATGTGGATATCTACCATCATTGGCTTCGTGAATGCGTTCAAAGAAAGGAGATAAAGGTCAAATGGATAAGTACAAATCAAATGATTGCGGATGGGTTAATCAAGGCATTGGGAAAATAGAGGCACGAAAATTTTATTCGACTTGTAAATTTGGTCGATAAAGATTTCGACCAGGACTTAACAAGATATGATAAGTCCTTGGGGTTGTGTCGAATGCTTGGATTAAAATATTACTGAAATGGTCAAGATCTGAGAGCAGGTATGAATGATATTGAATAGAAAGAATTCAAGTACTGCTAAGTGCATAACCCTGCTCCATGAAATCCGATAGAAGATTAGTCGAAAGATCATGGCAAAGGCCTAGGTTACTTACTTACCTACATCCAGCATCTATTGTTTCAGGCGATGCCTAGCCCATGTAAGCAAGGTACCCCTGTACATTATGACTCCAACAATCACAAATCAGACTATACTTGAGTATGGTTTCAACTCTCTAAATCTATGTAAACTAGTATAGACTTGTAACTCATCTGTAACTCAAGAGATACACAAAGCTAGTAGAGGTTGCTAGAATCAAATTACATGAGATTCAGTCAATAGATAGCATTGATAGATAGTATGTAGAAAATAGACAGTAATTTGGCCATCANTCTGTACTGTTAGAGCTTGGAATAGAACTGTGTTGACCTCATAGTCATTGAAGAAATCCCTGCTGCAGTCATAACCTTTTTGGTTATCGTTAGCCTGTGCCGGCAAATCAACTGGTATTGGAGGAGATGCAGTAACTCATGAGACACACAAAGCTAGTAAAGGTTGCCAGAATCAAACTATACAAGATTCAGTCAATAGATAGCATTGATAGATAGTATGTAGAAAATATGTGAAGGGCAACACCAATCGCAATATATCAAAGGTTGATGGCCAAATTACTGTCTATTTTCTACATACTATCTATCAATGCTATCTATTGACTGAATCTCATGTAATTTGATTCTAGCAACCTCTACTAGCTTTGTGTATCTCTTGAGTTACAGATGAGTTACAAGTCTATACTAGTTTACATAGATTTAGAGAGTTGAAACCATACTCAAGTATAGTCTGATTTGTGAT
>QVIK01000259.1:0-33648 GCA_003957845.1 Oidium heveae
CTTCTAGTATTTTCTTGCGAGCTTCTAAATTGCTCGGGCTTAAGGCAAAACCTGATCGTACAGGCTTTATTCTACCAATTAAAGAGGGCGAGATGTGTAATTTTTTGACAACTATTTCTCGAATGCCCGCAGGAGATAGTCTTCGCCATTCATGTTCTTGAGGAAGACGGAAAAAGAGTCTACTGTCTGGAGTATTTGTAGATGGGGAAAATGGTGTTTTAGGCTTGTCCGTGCTGGCTGGACGATGAGTTTGTCCGCCCGTTGAAGGCACTTGTAGTTGGTTGCTCTGAATTACTCGAGCGACTGTAGCCCACGACTTCTCTACTGTCTGAGGGGTGATGTTTGTAGGGATCGCTGCCGCTACTTTCTTTAAATCACTCTTCTCTTTGCTGGAGTCACTTCCATTGCCTTTAGCTGGCCTTGAGTGTGTGGGAATTTTTGGTGGAGGAGGAGAAAAATCGACCGCTGCAAATTTGGCAATGGCCAATTGAATATAAGCCTTGAAGGCTGCAGCTTCTTCTTTTTCGATTTCGTTTGAGAAATTCGACAGAGTGCTTTCAATATTACTATGAAATGTGGTGCAAATCATCAGGCGTGCATGCCAAGCGCGTTCACGACGTTGACGAGTCGCTACTACTTCGGCAAGTTCCCGAGGAAGGAACGCATTCATGACATCAGGACTATTTTTGTCATTGTGAGGAGGCCTTTCAGGTAGCGAACGCTTTGTGGGTAGAGCAGGCTTAAGGATCTTTCTGCTAGCTATAGTGTTGTTAAGAGTCTGAGAGAGTGACGGTGGCGTTGGTGAAGTGGTAGAGGGAAGGGGAGTGGGAACTGGGGGAATATTGGGAATTGGGGGCGGTTCGATGCTCGTTTCCGTCGAGAGAGCTTGTACTTCTTGAGTAGTTTCCATTGAATCAATCATATTTATATCATGAATACACGCACTTATGGTAGCTGATGTATGTGAATAAGTTTATTTATTTGTATGTGTGGATAATATTTCCCTAATAAATTAGATATTTTTATAGAATTACTCTCTGAAATTTACATAGCATGTTTTTGAGGATTTTCTATTGGCTGGACGATCTTACACAAACAAACCTATAAATTGGAACTAATGCACGTTGGCCGAGATAAGGTAGGACGGATAGTAGATACTTGGACTTACTCCGATTCGATTCAAATGAGCTCATCGACATTTTCGTTGGCCTAGAAGAATCCACTCTCGACAAGAGCGTTAACAAATTTTTAACTATCAATCAATACAAAACCTTTCTGTATTAGGAACTAGATCTGCTCTCGAAACTTTAGGCGCTCTACCACAAACTGATGAAAATAATCTCATTTAAATCAACATGAAATGGACAATTCCCGAATAAAGCTCCAAGTGATAATGAATTTTTGAAAAAAAAAAAAATATTGCCCTCCTAAAATGGAATGGCAAATCCGAAATTTTCGAATTTTTTAGCGGAAGACTTGAAACTAGAATACAGAGGGAGCTTGCTTCATTTATGGAGCCAGCAGCTACATTTCTCGACATAATTAATACGTTACCAGAATACAAGCAGTCTAGGATGGCTTATTTGTTGAAAAAGAGCAGATTAAATGAAGAATTCGACTATTAAGCACTAATTAGGGTGTTTCGAAAATAATTTGAAAATGAGGACGCCCAGCAAGCTCCCCCAGAAATGGTTCCATGTATGATGAAAGTTAAAAAAACCCTATTTTTTGTAGATCTCTGGGAGACTTCAAGTGCAGGTTAGCACAGAACAGGGATAATTTATTACCTCCACTTACAACGCAAGGCAAAACGCAACGGTTGAAGGCCTCGCTTCACCCACGCTCTCGAAGATCTCTGATTGGCGTGGAATCTCCTCCATCTAGAAATTACAAAGAATGGGCCACGGAAGTCAAATGGTATAGTGTAATCTACTCTATTTTATTGCTACTTCAATGTTCCTATCGGTGACTGAGATATCACGGACTTCCCGGAGTATCAACACAAGAATCAAGGCAATTCTCTTTTTCATGCACCCAAACAGCATGGCTGTCCTCGAGCAAGGTCCTGATGCACTCCTAATGGACTGTATATACAACGCGAACAAATTTGGAATGCCACTTTTACACATTGTTGGCCAAAATAGCTTGGATAAAAATATTTTAATAGCCCTTTGTTTCTTAGATAAAGAATATGAACTAATGATTGATAAGAATTTAATGATTTTCAGGGTGCATATTCGAACTCATGGCATTAAAAATCAATCATAGTGTAAAAAGAGGATTAGGATCGACAAAATGTACAATTTGGAAATTTATTATTAGTTGCGACGATATATCTTAACATTAGGGCAACTCTAGTAATCAATAGTAAACTCTTAAATGCCCACAGAGTTTACTCTTGAAGAGAAAGTTCAATGCTGAATACCAAACCCCAAAGTTAACATATGCATTGGATGCTTTGTACTAAATTGATACACTTGCCACGGTGTTGAACCACAAATTTCCATTAGAAAATATGCTAGCAGGCAAACACAATGCGAGTCAGTCATCTTCTAGTTTACATTGTGAATTCCACCCTTCAATGCCTTACTTTCGCTATGCTACTTGTAAGGCTCGGTATCTGTCGTGAATAAGTGGGGCCCATAAGTTTTATTAACGCCCGCAGAGAGTGTTCAATATCGTACCCAATTTCAAACTTTTAAGCCTGGAAATTTGTTCCAGGCCACCAGCGAGCACAATAGAGTTTAATGCACAGTGGTTTGAATGAACGTGCGATCCTCTTCAGATCTACGCTCCAGCTGACGACGGGAAAATGGGCCCACAGTACTAATGTAGTACTAAGAGCATGAAGTTTTTATTGTTTCCACCTAGCTATGTATATATTATTGTAGTCATGTGACCTAGTGTCACATGTCTTTACAACTAATAATGAAGCTTCTGGTTGATTAAATGAGATCCGTCTATCGTTGTACAGTCTGCCTTTGGAGGATCAGCTTCATAATACGTGTTGATTGCCACACACGCAGTAATTCTAGTTCTTGATCAAAGATCATCTGCGCCTGAGAAAGTCTTGACAAAAGGCAAGATTTATTTCACGTGCTTTAGTAGTAATGCTATTGTAGATTTGTCTAATGATAATCCAGAGTACTCAGAAAAGTAGAATATCTAGCATTTGATGATAAAACATACCCGTAGAAGAAATCAGAATAATTTAAAATTATTTCTTCAGATTCAAGTTCATAATTGATCAGATACGGTAAGTTCTTTCCATATAATAATAACGAGCATACTAAAGCATTCGTTAACTATAAATGAATTCTCACTAGCATTCATCTCTATGTCAGATATTTCTATGTTAAGAGGCCGGTCCAGTCCTAGTTGGAACTGAGTGAGTTGTTAGAGGGGAAGAGCGTTCAAGAGACTCGGGGGGACGCCAAGAGACACTGAGCCCAACGAGAGACTAGACACTCAAGCAGTGTGGGGCGAGGCACGGGTAGCTCAAAAAATCTGTAGCAACTTGTCATCCAGTCAACTGGGCTCTCTTTATATCAAGCATACCAGCTCCCGTCTTCGTTGAGCCATTAAAAAAAGTTTAAATTTGCTTTACTTTAATACATCTCTATATTTTTAAACTTCATTCCTATCTATCATTTTCACAATCATGGCTTCTGTGTCAGATATTCATTGTTCTATGACAGGATTATCTAATGCCGATGTATTAAAGCTCAGGCATCAAAAGGCGCAGCATTCTAATATACTAGACCTTCATAATGAAAACAATACTTCTTATAACTCGCCACATCTAAATTTGGGCCCGAGGAATACTGAGATTGATGTGCCCAGATCTTCCGACTCATTTCCGTCATTAGAGGCCAAAGTAGCTGGCAACCAAAAGGTTATTTCATTTCCGACAAGTAAGAATCAATTGATAGACAATCATTCCGAAGAGCTTTTTCCTGGTCTCGGAGATTGTAATACTAAGACCATATCTACTCCCGTTTGGAGGGCAAATCAACCAAATCTAAATGGACAATCCCAGCTCAATTCTTCAAACGATAACTCAATTTTTCCAAATCAAAATGGTGTCTCTAATAAGTCTGTATCTAATTCGGCACCCAAAACTCTTCCTCCGTCTTTAGCTAGCCGAATTCAAGCGCCTTTGATAACTCTCCAGAGTAATGATGTATTACCACGTAGCCAACTTAAAAAGCCAATTCCTGAAATTTTAAAAGATATAAATCGCAAGTTGAGAACAAACCTATCGATGATGACTGGTGAAGGAGGTGCATTGCAGTTTCGTGAGAGTAGTAACCTAAAAGAAGCAGTAAAGCAGCAGGCAATTAAAGAATTGGGCTCACAAATAGGGTCTAAAGTATAATTTGCCTCATATTTATTTTGAATAATCACTCATAAGAGTACAGAAATCAATAACCGTGCCTATTCCTCGATCTATCAGAGCTTTCATTATAGGAAAGCAAGGCTCAACAATAAAAGCTCTCCAAGAATCGACTGGAGCAAGAATTCAACTACAGAAGATGGACGAGAACCCTATTTCAGCTCAGGATGATGATGAGATGATAGACGTTACCATAGAGGGTAACTCAGTCGCCATTCAATTGGCTTATGTAGAAGTCAACAAGATAGTTCGTGAACGAAGTGTAAATATTCAGACTAAATTACGAAATATTCCAGCTGAATTCTATCCCTTTATTTCTGGAAAAGAAAGATCAATTGTAAATGCTCTAGAGGAGGCTTTTAATGTACAGATTCGAATTCCGTCTTATAGTATTTGGGCAACTCAGTCTCCGCCACAAAAACCCCTCCCTGGAAAAATGCCAAAATTTTCCCCTCCCACTGGAGAAGACCTAATAACTATAATAGGTGATCGTGGAGATATCCAAGCTGCTCGAACAGAGATAGAGCAGATTGCTCAAAAGCTAAGCCAAGAATTAACAATTGATCAATTCATCGTAAACAACAGTCAACATCAATTCGTGATCGGTAATCAAGGAGTCTCACCAGAATATTTTTTCGATGAGACAGGATGTGGTATCATACTTCCCAGTGATTCGAATGAGGATTCAATAACAGTAGTGGGACATCGGGATGACATAGAAAACGCTATAGATTATGCTATAGATCTCGCAAGCAGCATGAATCAAACTGTAATAGATATATCAAAACTTTATCGAAACGCTTCGGGAAATTCTCGCTTGCATGCTCGAAATATTACAACATACCTTCATGATCGTAATGAAATAGAGAAAATATGCAATCGATACAAAATTCATATCGCAACTCCACTGGACTTTGATGGTGCTTCCCCGTGGGAGGTATTCTACCGAAGTGAAAACAATAAAATTGCGACAAAGGCTCAAAGTGAAATCGGTAGCATAATTTTAGCTCATCCTCCCTCAAGAATGGCAACAATCACTGTTGACCAATTTTTTTACGACTATTTGAATAGAGAAGTAAGCCCAGTATTAAAGAGAGACTTTGGTGTGCACATGGTTACACCGAAAAAAAATTCTAAAAACACAGATGTTTTATTGGTTTATGAGGGTAAACCCGAAGTTGATTCAGAGTATCAAATTCCTCGCGAAAAGCCCGATACTGAATCGGTCAAATTGTTTGAGAAAGGTCTTACAGACGCCGAGCAATTTATTTTAGGCATATTAAACAAGCAAGCACAGTTATCTGAAACTTCGATTGAAGTTCCCCGAATGTAAGTTATTAGGTTTAATCTTTCTTCATTTTAATTAACAGAAAAAGTTTCCATGACAAATTGCGACGATACATCCAGAAAGAACAAAGAGAACGCGCAGCAGGGGAAATACCTGCACGTGTCTTTGCGGCTGGAACTAGGTTGACTTTGCGGGGGCCTGAGCCAACAGTTAAAGCATTGTCGATCAAAGTTCACGCTTTCGTTAACCAAGCAATTGAAGATGAAAAGGAGCGTGACTTTACATTGAAATTTGACTTCCCTCAAAAATTCACAAATCAATTAATAGGAAAAGCAGGGAGTCATATCAAGGATTTAAAGGAAAGATTTGATGTTGAAATCAGCATTAATGATGGCATAGTTGAGTTAAAAGGACCAGAGGCTAAATGTAAAGCTGCCAAGTCTCATATAACTTCTTTAGGTAGACAATGGGCTGACGAAGTAACCTATGTGCTCAAAATTGATCCATGCTTTCACCGAGAAATTATTGGTGCTCAAGGAACTCAGATTAATAGGCTTCAAACACGGTATAAAGTCCAGATACATTTTCCTCGCTCAGCAAAGCCAATAAAAGATGAAATTTTGAATGGGGACAACGTTAGCGATCCTGGTCGTCGAGTATTACATTCACAAGATCCTGATGAGGTAATTATCAAAGGGCCAAAAAAAGGAGCAGATGGGACAAGAGACGAAATACTCTCACTTTTACAATATCTCAAAGATAATTCATACACTGCGACCGTATCAGTGCAAGCAGGACAAATTCCATCATTGATTGGGCAACGAGGAAGTGGGATCGAGGAGTTACGACAAATGTCTACGGCGAAAATTGAAGTTCCTAATGTTAAAGATATACAGGACACTTCTACAAGAGTTGAAGTTCAGATCAAGGGAACTAAATCTTCCGTAGCGCTAGCTAAGAAGCTTATTGAAGAAAAGAAAAACCTCTTTGATAATACCGTTGTCAAGACCTTGGAAATTAATAAGGAACATCATAGAGCATTAATTGGACCTCAAGGTTCGTTTTTCAAGTTCTTATTTGTTGAACCTATAGCTTACTACTCTAGGTTCGATCCTCCGTGATATTATTCTCAAAGCTGGAGGTTCGGATGATCGTCGAGACCTCAGACGTACTGTGCAGTTCCCAAAGTCTGATTCGGAAGAGAATATTATCAAGATTGAAGGACATCTTGATGTTGTTGACAAGATAATTGTAGCGATGCAAGCTATTGTTCAAGATCGAGAAAGTAGGGTTATTGAAACCATCGAAGTTCCCATTGAAAATCACCGGTCCCTCATTGGCCACAATGGACAGATAAAAAGAGACATTGAACAAACTTTCAATATTATACTAGAAATCCCCAGACAAGGGAGTGGTCTCTCAACGATAAGAATAAACGGCTTACCACCAAACGTCGAAAAAGCTAAAGCTCATATCATGGATCTGATAGCTACAAAAAAAAGCAAAACATCATAATATTAAAAAAATATACATAATATCATTACAGGAACAAATTACGATTGTAAACTAGGAAAACATTCCATTTTGATATCAGTGAGTTAATTATAATTTAATTGTAGAGCTACAGGCTAGTAATCAAGACGAACTAGAGTAGTTGATTATAACGATTACCTTTTAGTTTTTTTACTCTTCGCATTTTCCGCAAGTTTTTTTTTTCTTTGTTTTTTTTTTTTTTTTGAAAGAGCATAATAGAAAAAGCTATAAGAAATTAATTCATTGTCAAAGAGATGCTAAAGGAACTCTAGAAGCTTTATAAATTAGGGAGACTGCAGTGTAATAGGGGTACAATTTTCCTGCTATTATCATGATGATGGATCTAGATTCTTACATTTACGGTATCAAAAGACAATTTTTTACCTTAAAAAAACTGAAAAATTCCTTTCTTGGCTGCACACCTGAGATTGTATGTCGACAATATCTTATTTTAGAAATTGCGTATATTCTCACGGTTCCGAATTACTATATATAACAAAGACATCTATGTATTTCATTATTAATTTTAGGTGGCGTTTAGCATTATTAGTAGCCTACGGACATGAAAGAGAAGAGACAACTTATTTAGACTTCAAAAAATTAACTGGCATACTATAATAATAATTGTAATTGTACTTTGTGTCCCAAGTGTTTAGTAAGTAAAAAGGCACAAATAGCTATTTGCGCAGGTAACTCTACTACCAATTTTATTCTCATACTATTCACACACTTTTCACATACTCATCAAAATGGTATAATTAACGCGTTCATATAAAGGTAAGGAAAAAAAGTAGAGTAATTAGATAGTTCACTAGACGATTCTTCGGCGGCTGATATATTTGCCCCCCATGTACCCTATGCGCGCCCCACATGGCCTGGTAGTTATTTCTGTGTTTCCTAAAAGCGTAAGCGGTCAAGTAGGCTGAGTATTCGATCCCCTGTCTAATTACACTGCTATACTTAGCGTTCTTTTGTGCGAATTCAATGTATTAGCAGATTATTTTTAGCAATAATTATGAGCAAGCTAGTACTAATTAAGGTCTTTGGTCGGTAGCGATACAATTATTTTCAAAATGTTACTGCCTATAAATACTTCATGTCTTTTTTATCAATACGAGTTGATCACTTTCCTGTAGTTTTAACACCCAATATTTTAAGACAGCTATTTATCGTAGGCCAGGTTTAGAAAAATATTTTTACCAAGGCTGTATCCTGATTTGCAGGGTTGAAGCAGGGCCATGAAGGGCGCGCAAAGGGTGCATTGGGGGGGGGGCATATATATCATCCGCCGATTCTTCGTCTGATGCTAAACTATTTCCAACTCAGTATGACGTAATGATGGAGTTCAAAGCAATCAGTTGTGTGTGTGTGTGGCTTATAAATGTTTAGAAACAGAAGATATTCAAAAGAAAGATATAGATAGTATAGAACGAAGCCCACTGACAATTGCTGGTCTACAATCAAGGTTGGAGCCCGAAGAGAGGTACTTTTTCAAGCCCCGCCTAAATCTCTTGGTCCATGAGGAAAAAAAAAAATTAAATATTCTCTGCTTATTCGACCCAAACATAGATAGGAAAGCGTGCAAGACATGGGCCTTCAAAACAACAGTAGCAGTGATGAGCTATGGAAAAAATTAATGTAAATTCACAGCAGAATCTGATTTGAGATCGGACAACCTCTCAGACGTTAGAAATAGCAACAAGACATCATGGCCACAAAGAGTGTGCCATCTTTTTTTTTTTTTTTCCAAAGGTGACTGACTTTAAGCGAGTGAATCCGTTTTGTAAAAACTCATAGATCAACATGGCTATTGACCGTAGAGACTATTTTACAAATTCTGGCTTTGAGGAATCAACTGAGAAGTCTAGTTAACGCATTCATTGGCTTTAGGAGTGGACCATTACAGAATAAATCAATTGCCTAGTTTCTTAAACGTTTCGAACAGGCATTTCATAGAATACTTACCCGCGAAACGAAATAAACGGGAAGTGAAGTGTGTTATTGAGTTATAGTCAACAGAACGCTGATGAAGGCATGCCCAATAATTTGAAAAGAAGACAGATATCGGAAAGTAGGTTCCTATTGGACCTTGTCTCACTTGCAACCCTTTCGTACAGGTACAGATGGATCTGAGGTTTTTTGTTTGCCCAAACGTTTGTTCCACTGCTATGCGAGTGCTTAACAAATTTTTGTTCCACGCGCTTTGTTCTGGAGTGAGAGACGGCTGCTTGGAAAAGAGGAGCATTATACCCCTAGATTGCGCATGGCCTTTATCCCCAAATAGGTAAAGACTCTGGTTATGGCCATCGAAGATCTAGAATATCAGATTAAACAAATTTTGGTTCGAATTGAGATAAATACCTTTTCTACTCGTGCAGATAGGCCAGTATCATATATCATTGCGACATCATTCTTTTCCCCTGGGAAAGGGCCACTCAAACATAGTATTAGGCCGTCGGGAGTCGTGATACCCTGGTATTTTAAGCAATGTGATTTTTAGTAACTAGAGTAATAATATCGCTGACATCTCCTAAGTCTTGAAATTCTGATTGATGTACCATCAATCCATCCCCAAATATGCCCTCCACCATCCCATGGAATCTGTGCACGTGCATATGCTTTAGTCCTTTTATAACAAAGCATCAGATACTACTCAAAAGTAGACTTATAATAGCGTTTATAAAGGTATATGAGGACACCATTCATAATACGCGAGACAGTCAATTCAGATACACCAAAAATCGACTTCATTTCTCACATCCTATGTGGATGCGAAAGACGAGAAAGGAGAATAGCTAGCGCCAGTCTATCAACTGGTCTGATTCTATTTTTGTATCGGACAGGATCTAAGCGGAGATAGGGTAATATTGTAAGAAATTCAGCCTTTGAGGAGCTTGGATAAGAGTTACTAGAGAACCTTACAATGTTTATCCACTCACCAAGTGTAACAAATACAGGTTTCCTCATCCCATAAAACTAGATGCCGTCAGAATTTCGAATAGTAGATCGATGGCTCACGTGAAGGGAGATTTTTCATAGTTTTAAGATACCGATTGGTATAATGTGGAGTAGATGACTGTATGAGTAATTAAGAGAACTTTATTACGATGATAATTCATATTTTAACTGGGCATTTTATCCTTGAATGTTTCAAAAAGTCAAAAGTCTCGATTTTGAATGTCCGCCTTGAGTGAGACAATGATAAACCGGAATTTGAGCAAAGTGAAAATTTGTAAATATAGGAGTGGCTCAAGTAAATTTCAGGGTGATTCATTTTCTTTTCGTATATAAAAAAGGAAAGATTAAGCATATGATTATTTGTGAATGATATTTATGTGTGTCTATCACATTTGAATTTTCCTTTAGGGATCTCATGTGATAACATAAAATTCCGTACTTTAGCTCTATCAGAAAAATGAATGGTGGGGTTTTGGTGGTGCTGAGAGAACCCTGTGAAAGCTTAAATTTCACAAATGTTGTTCGGTATAGAGGTCGTGATCTTTTACGCTTGTTTTCCTAGTTATTCTGTTGGTGGTTTGTGGTTTGGAGTGGCTGTCGGAAAAACATCTTACCACCCTAGCACTATCTAGCTTAAAGTGGACTAGTGTACCGGAAATATCCCTGCTAATCTAGTATCAATCTAGTGTGAATTATTTGCGTAATCACTTTAATGTAGTAAGACCGAAGGCTCCTCTATTTCCGAGTACTTACCACAAAGACTCTTTCTTGCTGAGGTTCTAAGGTACCGTAGAGTTAAGATTGTAAAATATACTAATTAGATTTGACGTTATTCAAAGAAGTGTCTCGTGTTTCTAAAAAATATGTCTTGTATATCGTAGAAACCGTAATACTGCTCGTTCCTTCTATTTAAGCCGATCAGACACTTCTACATACATTTGATAATCCTCTATCCCATAGCTTCTAAACCTATATGTGTAGCTTTGTGATGGTTTTCTTTCGTAGCATTATGCATACATGACACATGATATACATAATTCTACATAAATTATGCATGTGTTGTATCCCTGTATTCGGTTATTTTAACGTGGATTCACCGAGGATCAAATCTGGTTATGTTATTCATATTAGGTTCTGATATTTAGGTTCCTCATTGCTATGCTATGCAAAATTAATTTTTTCTGGTGAATTCAAGATTTCACAAAATTTCAATCGATAAAAACAAATCACATGATATAAACATACCAAATCATTTAAAACTTGGATAGACCCTGAATAATACAACATAATTTATATGTATATATTAATAGATCGATGTGTTATGTCAAGTCAGGGTTACGATGTAGATGAGAAAAGGCATATATTAGGTGTTTATTAAATACTGTCATAGGCTATGTACTATAAGATTATTCTGGCCCTCTCTAATATAGCCCACGTTATTTTTTTCTCAGGGCCTATCCCAGTTATTACAAGTAAGCTCTTCACTCTGCACCCTCTACTTTTATATTACAAAATCTGCATGGCATCTGTATTGGGTAGTTGAAAATAACGATTGTTGAAAAGTAGTATAATTGATAATTATTATTTCTTGGCGTATTTTATTTTTTGATTTTTTAACATTCTTTTTCCCCATAAAGTCCAGACACATTTGAATAGAAAGAAGAGCAAGACGAGCAACAGAAAAAAAAAATTTCATACTCAAAAGTTTCTCATTAAAAAACGAAAATTAGAATACGAAAGAAAAGTAGAGTTGATTCAAGAAGTTTTAATTTTTTCGTCTTTCAGAACGAAAGGCCCTGTCGTGATTCCCCTTTTTTTGAAGGTGGGGGGAGGGGGGCTTGAAAGCCTGACATTTTATCTCATGATCTTATTATATTATGTTAAATATTTAGATTAAATTGACTCAAGAGCCCCTAGAGAGAAAATCTAAGGGAAAGAGGTAGAGAGTTATAAGGACGTCAAAGTATGACTATTATAATCTGATCTTTTGTCATTTCTCTCACCCATCACTTAGCCAACTACCATTTCGGTGCCCACTCAAGATGCCTATCAACAATCCTCTGCCCTCCAAAATGGAATGTGAGTAACAAGTATCCATGTCATATCGATAATCGCTTTCTTCTTGTTATAAAAAAAAACTTTAGTCTAACATATTTGGTGGTTTCAAGTAGAATGTCGTAAATGCGCTAAAATCTTGGCATCTTTTATTGATCCGAACCGGGCCTTTAGTCCCGACAAAATAATCCCCTCATCGGTACTCGTCAATGCTAAGGTAAGGAAATGTATATATCCATATATCCCATTATTACATCACTCTCCTAGCATCGGATTCTTAAAAAAAAGTACTTAACTAAAAGATTCTAATCCAAATTTAAAAATTAGGGTCTAGTGATTCTCTCTGTAATTAAAGCAGGGCTTCTGGGATCCGCTAGATATGGAAACGGCGTTGTTGTGGCCAGACTATCAGATGGCTCATGGAGTGCACCATCTGCAGTTGGTGCAGGTGGTGCGGGCTTTGGTGGACAAGTTGGCATCGAATTGACTGATTTTGTCTTTATCTTAAATGATCGTGCGGCTGTTCGAACATTTTCGCAGATGGGCTCTCTAACTTTGGGTGGAAACATTTCCGTAGCGGCAGGACCTATGGGTCGAACTGCCGAGGCGGCTGGTGCTGCAAGTTTTAAAAGTGTAGCTGCTATATTCAGTTACAGCAGAAGTAAAGGACTTTTTGCAGGTGTAAGTTTTGAGGGTACTATGATAGTAGAAAGAAGAGATGCGAATGAGAAGCTCTATGGTCATAGATATACAGCATATCAGCTATTAGATGGATCAATTCCAGTGCCAGATGCTGCACAGCCCTTGATCAAAGTTCTCAATTCGAGGACTTTTACTCGTGTTGCTGCCGGTCCACCGAGGCATCGTCCCGAAAATCAACGTCGTACTCAAGGAGATAACGTTCAAACCACTGGATTTAGTGACAGAAGAACCAAATTTCGAGAAAACTTTTCTAAAAGTCGATACACCCGTATGGTCGAGCGCAACTCATACAGAACAACTAGACCTCAACGGTCTATGGATGATCTCAATACGAAGCCCAGCTCATTAGGTAAAACTAAAAATCCTCGTCGCTCAGTTGATGGTTACTACATCAAGCCTGATAATGGATCTACTCTTGAGATTGTCGAGGACTATGTTTATGTAGATACACCAGCACCGACCGAGGGTAATGAGAGAAAAAAAAATATGAAACAGGCCACCCTTAAGCCAATGTTTCCAAGCTTATCGAAAAACCAAGCTGTTGCCATAGAAACATTTAAAGCTGAGCAACCAGGGGATCTCGGTTTCGAGAAAGGAGATGTAATCACTGTGACTCAATCGTCCGGTTCCAAGAATGATTGGTGGTATGTCATCCATTCTCATGTATACTAAGACGTTTAATGCTAAATTACTTACTTTTTAGGACTGGAATGAACGGTAAAAATACTGGGATATTTCCTGCTAAATACGTGGAAATGAAGGACTAAAGACACGCATTCAAATCACTTTCCACCACTTCCCTCATCCATAAATATGTGGATCTACGCACCGAATACCTTCCACATGAACATACAGTTATATCACAAAACTCCAAATTCCTCATATCAATCATGCAGAGTTAGTAAGGCGCTAGGCTTGGATAAGGTAAAGTAATGAACTAAATAATAATGTAAATTCTTGGTTTAAAACTTGGCGTTAAATGTACGAAATGATAATATCACTACCATGAGAAAAAGAAAACCATTTTTTTTTTTAAAATCAGTTTTGGATTTTAATAAATTTAGAACTATCAGAGGATCTGGGATATAGCACAATTTTGTGGAGGAATATAAGTTATCGGAATTATTTCTTCTGTAGAAATATAGTTGATGATAATACTACGCTGATTGTAATCATTAAAATGGGAAATTATAAGTATCGTATTTTCAGGGTATCCATGTAGAGCTCTAAGCCTTATTTGAACTCGGCCCTTCTCTAGTCCTTTGCCCATGTCACAACCTTACCTATTCAAACAGCAAGAGCTTTCTGCAGGAAAACTACATGCAAAGACAATAATCGTTTTCGATACTCTTAGCAACTTCATATTTATGGCAGGAAAACCCGATGGAGAAGTCATGTTCAGACACAAGAATATAGCAAACAAATATTCGTTCTGAGAATTCGACTTAAAAGGAGTCAACCATCTTTTAGTCACAGTTAAAAACAAGAGACACTAAAGAGATTGGAATCTGGATAAAGAATGGAGAAAATCATAGTACTTATGTCAGGTTTATCTCTAACATATTATATTATCCAATCACTAAAGTAAAAATTGAGCATCCGGCTCTTAAGTGGGCCGATCATCTTGCTGCTGAGAAAGAGCAGTTATCTGTGTTAACCAAGTCGGTATCTTTTTGATGATTGAATTTTAAAAGATGATGGGATTATAAGAGTATCTGAGATACCTGATTACTTTCCACCATTAAAATACGAGCTGCAGGGTCTATGTTATCACAAATTATCACAAATAAAATGACCATGAATATTTATTGTGCAAAATCCATTTAATCCATTCTTTCTATTTTTACAGCCGCAAGCGACACCGTTACAAAGATGGTATTTTTATTGGCTTAAAGTTACAACCTTTTCTTTGTTTGGATGGAGTATCTGACTGGATTGGACATACAGTTTCACCAATACGTCGTATAAGTTGTATAGACGATATTACTTTATTTGCATGAATGTATCCAATATCTAGGCCTTGATGGTTCTCTCCTAGTACTATATTCGCCAATGTTAATACTGTGGGAATTCTGAGCACGAAGCTGCCTTTTATGACACCTGACTTGATGACCAAGAGCCCTGTTAGCATTAGATTGACGGGACTGGCTCCCAGGAATATGATAAAATGCGTCAAAAATATAAGGCATTAGAATTACGCCTTGTATCTGACTATCCACAAATTGCCGGATTTTATAGCTACTTGAGGCCCCCGTCAATCTTCGAAAATCCCCTGTGCAAACTGAGAGATTTAATTGAGGGTTTGCAGCCTTTTTAATAAGTTCAAGTTTTATCCTCTTTTTTTCCTGTCAAAACAAGTTCAGGCTTTTTGTTACTGGTGACTCGGGTTAACTTTTGCAATATTACTTCATCTCTGTACGCTTTTGAGGCCGCATTTTGTAACCGCCTCTTTATGGCAATATAGAGCCGTTAGTGTGCCCTCTAATATAGAGCCATCCTCATAACAAGGTTGAAAACGTCGTTGCGTGCTGATCTAAGCCAATTCTTCAAATCAGTGTGACCGCTTTCTGCCCGTGACGTTGTTCGAAAGTCATAGTATAAGAGCCTATCTATCCAAGCCCTCACACGTTTTGTTCTATGAGGCCACCATCGTCGACCAAGATATGATATACGTCCCTGCCAGGCTTGACGACTAGGAGAAAATAATACCATCTCTCTACAAACCTAAGAATATTTATATTAGCGATTACACAAGCGCAGTGAAAAAAAAAAGGCCTCATTCCTGATCAAATTCTACTTCACTTTTTCCATTGATGTGACGGTGATAGAAATCCATAAATGCTTGTACTGATTCTGATGGCCGCCAGTGGCCATTAATTGGCATTTTTTCTAAAATTTTTCATAACAGTCACTTCCACATTGATGTTCATATACCATGTACAAAGTATTTTTGTATTGTTAGGAAATAATGCCTCTAAAGCATTCATCTCTGCTTGATCTCAATCATGAAAAATTTTACTGCCAGATCATGCAAGTTTAACTCCTCAAAAAACACCATCTAAGCATTTCGGAGTGAAGCAGTGGTCGACTACTTGTTTCTCCTCTACCCTTAAAACAGTGTGTATCAAAGAGAATTTCTGACATATAGTGAATCAAAGTTAATACAAATTAATGGGAAGTTGTAGATGTTGGTTATTTATATGTACAATCTACAACTAGCACATACCCAGCTTCCTTACGAAATTTTAAACCCATATTTGGAATTGCATAAAACAAAAACAAAAACAAAAAAAAAAAAGTCTTGAGTTTATCATCATTGTCTTTACTATGCTTTAGCCAAAAGCTGTCGCTTTCAAGAACTTGCAAGTACTCTATCGATAGGTGTATACCCACTGAATTTCATAACCTTTATCTTTTGGCCCATATTCTTCATAGATATCGTGAATGATTGGCTTCCATTCTATACTTAGTTGCTCAGCACTAGTACTTCAAACCGTGATAGGCTGTAAGTGCCGGTTAAGACACAGCGACTCGTGCCTTTATCTGTTAATATTCTATATATGAGGAACTAATTACATCAATAGGGGAGAAAGGCCTTCTTATGTGTTCTAGAGATTCAACTTATAATGAGCCCCTTCCGTAGACTATATAAGCGAGATGTGAACCTCCTTTTTCCCCTGTATAACCCTTATGCATAATTACTATGTCTAATGCCACACCGTTCGTATGGTCCCTACGTAGTTCCACATTGATAATTTGATTCTTATTACCAAGGCTGGGCAATATTTTCAGCCCTGTCGGTGATTGAAATTGTAAGACAAAATAAGCGGTAAGTTTTTAATAGCTATGAGACAGTAAAGTATGGAAGATTATAAGGTGCTTTAAAAATGGATACAATCACTGGTGTTTTAAGCCCAAGCAGATTAGTCACCCGTGTTGGCCTGGCAACTGTTTTCAAATATTTGATGTTGAATAACTATAGGGCTGAGACAGGAGCGAGTCCAAATAAGGCTTAGCGTTCTACATGGATGCCCTGAAAACACGACAGTTATAATTTCCCATTAAAAACTGTGTAAACAGGAGGTAATTTCTTATTTGTGAACAATGAAAATTAAGAAATAACCCTTAGTTGATGGAGTAGTCGTTTTCTTTCTAATTAATCAAATCGAAAAATTCGGTTATCTATTCAAACAAATTCTCTGCCACGAAAACTCTATATCTTTGCACAACTGAAAGAAATTTTGATTTTCGAGATTTTCACAAATAAAATCTTGTATGAGAGCATACCGAGTTTCATCATCTGCCTCATCGTATCTCGGTGTACGCCAGAGAATTTTCTTAGCATCTTGATTTGTAATTTTTGAATTATCAGTAGATATAGATTTATTCTCTGAAGATTGCTCTGATGCTATGGCACTATCCATTTGATGAAGACTAGTATCAACGTCAATTTTCTCAACACATGTCTCATTTTGTTCCATAAAATTTGAAGTTTGTGTTCCTTGACTTATCATCTTTGAACGCTTATTATTTTCTGTTTGCTGATTTGGAATATTACGCTTTTTGACTGGAATATTCTTTTTAGCTAGTAGAGTAGGCTTTTTTGAGAGATTAGGTGATTCTTGAGCAGTGATGGTCGCTGATGAGTCTTCGTCATTTTTTAATTCTGAAATGGAATTGTCTTGTTGCTGGACAGTAGTGATATTTCTTACCGCTTTTGATTTCTGTCGAATGGGCTTTTTGGTTCCTTTTTTTTGAACAATGTCCTTTTTTTGAGGTTGATCAAGATCTTTTTTTGTTACAGGAGTTGGTTTTGGCAGCGGCGGAAGATACTCTACTGGAGCTGTAGGAACCTCATCATAACATCGATTCTTTGAAAAAGGAAGTATTCTCCTCGGAGGCATGTTAATTTTGTGATCGTTTAAAACTTTCGTTTCTGTCAAGCTCTGATCTTCATTTCCAGCGCTTTCTAAGGTAGTTTGCATCGGGAAATTATCTATTAATTGTGGCTCCCAAGTATTTCCATCATCAATCTGAGACCAATATATTGATGATTGCTCAATTGGTTGTAGTTTATTTTCCGAATGATAAATATTCTCATCATCTTGAGATTGAATGGAAGAGAATTGGATTTTTTTTTCATCGGAAGCTCTGAAATACTTAAACATGAGTTAGGTATATTGGACTGAGAGTTCCCTTGGTTTTGATACTAAAAATGATAAGTATTACATAGTTAAGTTTGAAACCAGTCACTGACTTCCGCTTGACTTTGAGATAAAAATATGGGCTGACATGAGACTTCCTTCTGATACAAAGACGATTTAGCATTTATTGTCGAGCCAATTGGATTGGAAGAGAAAGATCTATTGGTACTGGATACAGAAAAATTAACCTCAGGGGCATGTCCACAATCTCCTGATATTGTAGAGTTAACTACTGCTTGGTTTAAATAGGACTTGTCTGAAGAAGATTTTGGAACTCCAAAAGAGCTACTATTGCCTGAAACTAGCATGAGGCCCAATGATGACGACCTTGGTATGGTTGTCTTTATATTACAAGTACTAGACTTTGAAGATTCCAAAGCAAGGGCTGCAGCTTTTACAACTGATGTTGATGTTGAGGCATCTTTATCTACCACAGACAAGCCAAGTCTAATGAGCATCTGCACAGCTTGGGCAAAATCGGATTCTCTCCGGAACTTGACTTGAATCCTTCTGACCTAAGTTTTTTTAGTGTGATGTATTTGATAAGAATTATATATGACAAACTGTCTCTGTCGTTTTCGGATATTTCATGGCTAAGAAAGGAGACTTAACGACTGTATCGATAGGATGCTCTCCTGCTGCAGAAGATGAAAATTCCTGGCAAAAATTTACGAGCTGCGAGAGATCTTGAGACTCCTGAAAAAAATCAGATCTATTTAATCACTCTATTGTGAATGAGTAGGGCCTTTTACCAAAACCTCTACACCACCGGTAACTCTCATCCAGGCTCTGGTCTCATAATTCCCGTTCTCATCAACGACCCTTACATCTCTAAGAGTAAATTCGAGATCATTCCGATAGTTAATGTGAGTCCAAGTGTAAGATCGAATTCCATTAGGCCCTGTATGATGAGAGAATTTCACCAATGGAAATGATGCCCAGATAGGATCTGGTACTTGGGAAGACATCAAGATTATTTCATTAATAAGATATTAAAATTTAGCAGCTATTAAGACAAGATAGATATATTGTAATATATAATTCTAGAGATGTGATTCTTTGGGATTATAATCAATGTATCTACATAACGTACGAGCGTAGCTAAGCATCTGACAACTTCAAGATAGAAATGATGAGAGCGTGGGCTAATCAGGAGATCTAAGAAACAAGTTTTGCTGCCACGTCGAGATCCCGGTGTTTGGAGTGGAATATATGGAATATATGGAATATCGTGAATATCGTGAATCTTCCAATATTATGGTAATTGACCAAGGCACTTTATAGCTAACTTTTTCTACTCAAACTATTTTGGCTCTAGATAGATTTCACTTTCTTCCGAATCCCAGTCAATAAATGTGGTGAGTTACGCAGAAAGAACCAAATTCTGTGAAAACCTGCAGGTCATAAAAGCTCATGCTAACTTCTTTTATACTTAGCTTTTAATCGTATGAGGATACAAGTTTTGATGTTGAACTAGGATTTAATTGTGATTCCAGAATACTTCTTCAATTCTAAATAATTAACCACAACAAATCTTATATTGGTAAGAAATATGTTTATATAAGGAGTTCATAATTTGGGTGGAATCTAAAAACAAAAAACAAAATGCTAATTAACTAAATATATATTTCGTGCAGAAGTCGATTGTGTATGTCACTGAGGTCGTGTAAGCCCCCAAAAAGAGCAAATGTCGATGACATTCAAGCCTTTCACCGGAAGATATTGACAGAATGGAAATTCACCAAATCATCCCCGACTAATCGTTTGATAACCTTTCTGAAACTTTACAATTTCCCTTTTAGACATATAGGCGTTAGCGGAAGGGTAAATCAGAAAGAACTTGAGAAAGGAGGCTATGGACAGTATTCAACATATATGACGCCTCTTGTGTCAGAAGAAAGCTCTACAAAACGTAGAGAAAGATTTAGGTTGTCTCTAACGAATCTTTGAAGATTAGTTATTAACCTCTTGGTCTAACAAAACCTGGACCAACGATAGACGGCATTCGAGAGAATTAATGATTAGGGCAGTTGGTACTCTGTGAAGTGCATGTCTTTCTCATTTTCTCTCTTCGCTTTCTAAGTCCTTTAGTCTCTTATAGAGCCTTTTATTCAGATCTAAGAAGGACACTAGGATGCATCATTATTTCAGTACCCATTCCCAAGGGACCAAGGGGTTCATCAGTAGAGCTAGGAGAGCTATTTTGGTATTTTGGTATTTTCTAGACTGTACTTTGATGCGTCCTATCTAGCAATTAAGCTCGTTAAGGATCTGAGGAGTCCATTTTGGTTTCTAGAGCGCAGTCTGGTGATATGAAGAATTTGGGATCTCTAGTTTGGAAACAAGGTAGGAAGGAAACCATCAGGGCTTTTCCAGCACAATTGTAGGTGTCATGATAGTATTATCTTTCGTATCCTTCATATGCTTCCTCATTGACTCCATCTCTAGCCCCTTGATTTTAGGTGCTTCGTTCTTCTCAAAGCAGCGTATAGTCACTAAATTGAGATTTTCCTGCGACCTTGACTCAGCCAAATCACCAAGCTCGAAATCCTCCCAGTCTTCAGAAGCGCTTTTAAGGCTGTTTTTACTGCGTAGAATACCAGATGTGGCTTTCGGATTAGGAGCTTAGTGGCTTATAGGCTTCATAACTTACCCTCCCACCTTGATCCCATTTTAATGGCCCCAATTTCACCGTATCGACAAATTTGGGGGCTTGAAAGACAATTTGTTATATTTCTAGGCCTAACTAATCGGAGGGAAACCCATGAAATTTAAACAATGAAATATCCTTGTAACTCGGCCACTACTATCCCGAGCCCTAAAACAGGTTAATGCACTAAAATGTGCATGCGTGCAGGGGCCAAATGTCGAACAGATGTCACGCTAGAATGTCGGTAAGAAATATGGTCGACCAATTGGGTGACTAACATCTTACGAGGACAAACGGTTTTCCCACCTGCCTATTGAGGTGGTCCACCATTAACCTTCAGCATAGCTCGATACATTGCCGGCATACTCTTCTCCAAGTCGTCTAGATGTTCAATAGGCACGGTCAGACTTGAATTTTCAAGCCTTTCCAACTGTGTAGACTTAAGATTGGATAGAAATTAAACTTTGAACGTGATGATTATTCAGCAAGATCCACACCTGAGACAGCCATAATTTCCATCACTGTCACTTTTGAAACCCAACATCAGAACCAATTTATTTTTTATTCAAAGTTTTAAATTGATAGAGGTATTCTCATATCAAATCTATATATTATCCAATTTTTTTTCAGCGAAAAAAAATTCAACTTGGGATGAAAAGCGGGATTTATTAAATGGGTGAATGTTTTTTTTTAAAAAAAATCCGACACTCATTACATTTGCACAAGGCCTGTAAATACCATATTTCTCAACCTTAATCTCTCTAGACCAATTAGACATAATGATGAAATAAAATAAACACAACGACTTCTTCTAACCATTTTTCTTTTTAGCTAATAAAATTGAACGAAAATTTGTTGGTGTTGTTAGCATGGGATTGTCTGAAAAGTTATTCTGAATATTTTTGGTGTAGTTTTATTTGGCTGGTTAATGCTTGCGTGGAAAGTTTTAATATTCCTGCACAATTTTCTTTCTTGTTATATCCTTACAGTATGGGAATCGGGTTACCTCAAGGCTCTCTAATATCTCTGATACTATTCATATTATATATCTCCTTACTATTCAAACTGGGTATTCCTTCGAATAAATTTGGCTATGTCGATGATGTTGCAATTTTAGCTACCCACGATACATTGCATTACGTGATAATTGCTGCTCCCTTTTTGACTCACTTGGGGAGGCCCTAGACTGGGGAACGCCGGAGGCATCACTTTCGACCCAGGAAAATCAGAACTTATACACTTCCTCGACGTCGCAACGATAAGGACCTGAATACAACCCCCTCCGTTACGTACGGAACCATATCAGTATCCGAAAATAGATCCCACCCTTACACTAGATGGCTTGGGGTGTACTTTGATAAATCTCTGTCCTTTAAATGGCACACACGTCTTCTCACTAGAAAAGCAATGAAATTTGCAAATGCATTACGTTGCCTCTCAAACTCCCCAAGAGGTGTCTCTCCAATCCTTATGTGCCAAGTAGTCCTAGCTTGTGTCCTACCCATTGCATATTTTGCAGCCTAGACTTGGTAGCCAGGTCTCATAAGAACTTCAGCACAAGGGTGATTGATCTCTAGTCGTGTAGTAGGACACATCTCCCTTATTCATTAAGTCACTCCAGCTGTGACTAGAGCTATACTTCTAGTGCATCGTACTACTTACTCCCTCCCCTGATCTCTTTAGGGAAGCCGGGCTACTCCTTCCCGAAATTGAACTGGATATGAAAGCTCAAGAGCTAATCCTTCGCATCCACTGATTAGATGCTCGCCACCTATTGAAAAAAAAAAAATGGATTATCTGGGCCAGAAAATATAATCAAAACTTATCTCGCCTCGCTAGATGGACTCCTAGCTTTTCAGTTCTAGAAAATTTCGATCCATTAATCAACCCTCTCTGGGAAAACAGAGAAAGCTGGTATGCTGGCATTAAACGAATTACTCATTATCTGCTCCCTCTCCCAACAGGTATTCCATTTCAGGACCTCTTAGCTTACACAGATGCCAGTTATGTTAACTCCTTAGCCAACTATCAGGTTGGCGCCGGTATAATTATCTATTAAGCCGGTCGAATTATCTTAAGGAAGTTTATTTAGCTTAGCCCTTCTCTATCGATATTTGATACAGAAGTCTTCGTTATATTAGCTGCCATATAGGCAGCTCGACAACTCTCAACTGCATGATTTTCAAATGATCTTTGGATATTTCTAGATAGTCAAGAAGTGGCCTGTTTTCTCCAGAAACAAGTTTACTCCTTACTAGAAACTTTTATTAATTTTGCAGCGCTGGCAACCAAGTGGCCTCTTTGTAACCGCTTACCGCATAGCTCACTCGGTAAAGTCAAGACTTACTGGATTCCTAGTCACTCAGACTACTTGGGCAATATACAAGCAGATACCGCAGCAAAAGAGGCACGAGACTCTATTCCTGCACTTAATCTCTCACTCATCCCCTTTTCTTTTAAGAGTGCTATAGCCTGGAGACTGGGGAAAAGAGAAAATATAAGTTGTACTAACTACCTAGGCACATGTAGTTGTGAGGCCCCAAAATCTTCAATACACATGCTAAGGTGTAGTTCCCCTAAACCTTCACTGCCCAAGAAAGGGATTCACAATAATTCAAGAAATGCAGCTCAATATTATTTGAGTACATTTGAAGGAGCAAAATTTACTTACTATGTGATTAGATTCCACAAAATTCTTCACTGATATCTGCCCCAGAGTCCCAATAATTGATAAGTCACCTAGCCCCAAGAGCTTTATACGTGCGTATATAGCCAATCATCTAACATATAATTTTTTTTAAAAAAAAAAAAAACAAAAAATAAATAACTTTCATACCCATGAAGTTTCTAGACACACGGTACATATTGAAGTTAGTAACTATTATATTTGAAATGGACTATATACAAAATATTCTCAGTACATGTCAATAGCTAGGTACCAACATGCCAGTCTGGTGAGATTGATACCTCATACACCCAAGGCTATTGGCCTTAGCGTTCTATGCCCCTCACGGGTTTTGTAAATACTAGTGTGATCTTTACTTAGTCAAGACGTTTAAAAACAAATAAGCTGTCAAACATACAGTATAGGAATAGAAAATTTTCAAGTCTGATCATATATTCGAAAGGGGATAACTATATGGCGCTCATGCACGGTAGCTCGTCTCTGATTGACCAATCAGAAGCTAGATGTGCAGATTAATTTGATCAATCAAAGACGTTGTCCATATAAGCTACCGTTCATGCATTCCATATACTTATCCCCTATTTGAAAAGCTCCCCCCTGTTGGGTTTGATTTCACCAGCTTTTTGGACATAATATTTATGTCTCGCCCATATCATAATCAAGGACCCCTTGTAAACAAATCTGTATCACGATGACAGATTAAGATATTGATAGTAACAGGGGATTCCTCACTAATGATCTCACCAAAATGAAGAAGAAAAATATAGCAATATTTCACCCTGACCTAGGAATTGGTGGAGCTGAGAGGCTAATCATCGACGCGGCTGTTGGGTTACAGAATCGAGGTCACAAAGTTGTTATATTTACATCACGTTGCGACCATCACCACTGCTTTGAAGAGGCCCGGGATGGTAATAGATTTATATGATTCTAATTTCCGACGTACGTTTGTGACTAATTTTCTCCAGGCACTCTTGATGTACGTGTGCGAGGAGACTCAATAGTTCCAGCCTCCATATTTTCTAGGTTTTTCATTGTTTGTGCCATCTTAAGACAAATATTCCTCATAGTGTCCATATATTTCACTTCGGAACTTGACCAATTTAAACCTGATGCATTTATTGTCGACCAATTAAGTGCTGGCTTGCCATGGCTTACCTACTTTTATCCAGAAACTAGCATCTTGTTCTACTGTCACTTTCCGGATCTTCTCCTGGCCCAGGGACGACGCAAGTTATGGAAACGTATCTACCGGATGCCCTTTGATAAACTGGAAGAATGGACTATGAATTTTGCAGACGCCGTTGCTGTAAACTCTGGCTTTACGAAAGGAGTAGTGTGTAAAGTATTTCCAGATCTTGCCAAAAACAAGAGCATCGAAGTGATATATCCTTGCGTTAATGCTAGAAAAGATAAGAACGAGGAGGACAACCCACTAATAAACTGGAATAACAGAAAAATTCTTTTAAGTATTAACCGATTCGAGAGAAAGAAAGATATTGCTCTCGCTATTAGAGCTTATTCTAAGTTGCAACCAAATGAAAGGAAAAAAGCAATATTAGTTCTAGCTGGTTTGTAAAATTTCCATGTCATTTTTTTGCCAAAGCTGAGTTCAAAATCTAGGCGGTTACGATAATCAGCTTTACGAAAATGTTGCCTATCACAAGGAACTAGTTTCTCTTTCCAAGTCATTGGGCCTAAAAACTTTGACAACTAAAACAATAATAACTGCCAGTAATGTTGCAGATGATGTTGACGTTCTCTTTCTCCTTTCTGTATCGGATATCCTAAAAGATATGCTTTTGAGATCAGCTCGATTACTTATATATACTCCATCCAACGAGCACTTCGGTATTGTGCCCCTAGAAGCAATGCTAGCTGGAGTCCCTGTACTAGCTACGAATAGCGGTGGGCCTTTAGAGACTGTTATTGATGGTAAAACTGGTTGGCTATGTCCACCAGATGATATCAATCACTGGACTAAGGTAATGTACAACGTGTTGCATAACTTATCTCTTCAAGAACTTCAAGAAATTGGTACAAATGGTACTGAGAGAGTTAAAAAAGAATTTTGCATTACTAAAATGGCTGAAAGATTCGATGACACAATTTCAAAAATGGCAGTCCTTAAAAGGAAGGGTATTCGAGAACTAAAATTTTTTATTTTGTGCGTAGGAATCGCTATTGTTGGTATAATGGGTTCACTTTATTTAAGGCTTAAAACTCTTAAGTGATCTTCCTCTTCCTCTCCTCTCCGTCTACCTTTTCACTAAATCTATAATATGGCTTATGCAGCGAGTCGCGTAATTTTGCTTTCATACTACAATTTCTCAACTTGAATTTCAAGGCAACCATTTATCTATACTAATGAAAACTAATCAGAACGAAATCGGCACTTCTTTGTCAACTTGATAGGTTCGTGTTAATAACCACCGCATGGGTAAGTTTTTATAGCAGTAGATAGAAGGCAGGACCAGCTACTGCTCTTTCAGTATAGGAACTGCAGATAGGATTGATTTGGTTACAATACAATAAACCCTGTTAAGGTCAATGCAAGAAAATTTTTTGATATTGAACTAGATGATAAAGAAAGGAGATGTCCTTATATCCAACCGATATCGATTTCAAATATACCGTGTCACATTCTTTAATCAGTCAACATCTTGTTACTCTGTATGCTTGAGAAGGGAGTGGATTTTTTTTTTTTTTTTTTTTTTTTAAATAGAACAGAAAAATATATTAGACCTTCTGCCAAAATTCTTTTATTTTTAGGAATCTTCCTCTATGGGAATTGAGATTTTTACAATTACCTCAGCTTATATATATACACGAGTTTCTTGCACAGTCTTCTATAAATAGGCTCATCGGAAAGGAAGGATCAATCGTTTTGGAAGAATTTTTGAGCTGGACGTTTCGCGTGAGCACTATCGACATTAGATTTCAATTGAATTATTTCTTATATATTGAAAATTTTTGAATATATGTAAACAAAAAAAATATCATAATGCCCCATGCCATAATGGTGCAGCTCTTTTCGCAGACTTCATAAATTTCCATAGGCCAACATCAAGACTGACGTGACCTTCTGGGTCTGTGACTCTCTGTGGCCAAGCTATACCAGCTCCATAAAGCCCAGCTACCTTTTTTCCATTCTCCTCAAAAGTTTGCGAGTCATGGTTGAAATTTAGATTCAGTCTTTTCCCGTTTCTTTCCATAACGGGAATTTCACGTGGAGTAAATCCAATAGCCTGTACCACATGAGTACAAGAATTTAAGTGCTTAATATACTCTTCGTCATCTTCTTTCTTAGAAATATCAATTTTCTCAAGGTATTTGCTGACGGGCGATAGTTCCAGCCTTCCAGCTTCAAGGTGTTCTTTAGCCCAGATAGAAACTTCACCCTTAAGACCAGTGTTATCATAGAGAATCCAGCCATCTCGTTCCTCTGCATAACGAATTGGACGTCTTGTGAACCACTTGATACGCAGAGTTTGATTGCTCGAGCATGCGAGATTGTAAAAGTTTCGAAGTACTAGAATAGCACTATGTGATGCACCAATTACGGCAATTGTAGGCTTAGAATCCTTGGGGAAAATTGAAGATAGTAGAGTAGGTTTGAGGGCAAGGTCTAGGTTGATCTCTTGTAAATGGAATACTGGAAGAGGCATGGTCTTTGGAATGGAGCCTGTGCATAGAACTAAAATATTGGAAAAGATTTCCGATTTTTCAATTCCATCATTTGAAGCGCATTCGAGTGTGATGCACCAGTTGCTATGCTAATTTCCATTTTAGTAAATAGAATAGATGAAGTAACTAACTGCTCAATCAGACTCACATCTGACCATGATGCGGAAGACACTGTTCCTAGTCTCTTGTGCACACCAAGAGCCTGATTCAGGCCTTGCGTTAGCATGAGACACAAGTCAGCAGCTTCCGCGATGTGACATGTACCATCCTGTCGCAGTGATTGGAGAAGCGTATATGCGTTTGGACGTTGAGTGTTCTCTACCACTTCCCTAAAAGACGATAGAGCATCACAGAATGCTACAAATAATTTGACTCTTGTATTACTATTTTGTATTAGCTTTCGTTTGGTGCGAAATTACGGCCAGAAAATCATAAAATATAAGGGTAGCTACCTCGGTACTTCACGGTAACATTTATTGAGGCGACCTCCCTGGAATTCATCATCGACCCAGAGAATCGGCGTCTTTTTTTGCTCAATCAAGTTACCAACAACTGCAATCCCTGCAGGTCCGGCTCCAACAACAACAGCTTCGTATTTTTGGGCCGCCGGCACAGCTGAGTCTTGGTTTTGGTGTGAGCCAAGTTCAGACAGACATTTAGTATCTAGCATAATTATTAAATCAGAATAAGCAGTCCAGTGGAAATCGGACTACATGAAAGAATAGAATAAGGGGGGGAAGAACGACACGATCACAAAAGAGGTCAAGTGGCTTGTTTGGTGCCTTTTTTGGGGGGGGAAATTAATAAATGCGTTAATTCGAAGTGATAAAGCCTCACACAATGCTCTCCAATGGTCCTAAAAGCCTCCTCTTCTGCCTTGCTTAGTTCCTTTGACTTGGCGTAGCAGTCATCTCTTAGCTGAGTTCCTGCTGGCAGTCTCTGGATAGATCTACGGGATACATTGCATACATTTGCAGTACGTTTTGATGCTATTTGATTTTTCTTGTGTCAATCAAGAGCTTCGACAGAGACCTGAACCAAGGCTTCTCGAGAATGTTTTTCTGTGTTGTATTGTTAAATCAATGTATCTGTCCCGTATTATACATTCGTGTTGTGTGCGCGCTCGCTTGTAACCTACAGGCGTGATGGTGACGAGGAAAAGATATTATCACCACATACATCTACATATGTAATTAAATTCCTTTTCCATATCGAATCCAGGCTTCAATAAGGCGCTCTTTCAACAATTCTTTTCGCTAATACTCAAGACATTTCAGTATCTTCACCTTATTAAGTATCTAATTTCTAGGGCCTGCCAAAGAGTCTCAGATTGTTCCTTGGTCCTATATCGGATAATGACACAAAATTTCGCAAGAACCAACTGATTAACATCCCAAACACGCAAGAGTGTAGGAGCATCAGGACACAAGTCACTAGGTGCACTTTTTGAGCCTGATTTCCATCAATCACTATAACGTGATATTTTATTCGGTGGGCTTAAGCTTTTGAGTGAATAATTAAGACTAAAAACAATAAATTAGAGGTTAAAGAGATTTAAAACTGGTATAACCACATCTAGCCTTTATTTCCAATCTCATATCTTTCTAGCATTCTTTGGTTGAGCTTAGTAAGTTCCTGAGGTGCGATTAAGTCTCAAAGGGAAGGAGGAGGCTAATTAATCTATGTGGCTGGCTCACTGTAAAGACAAGCTGAGTGAGTTGATGATGAAAAAGAAAATTACAACTTGATACGTTAAGAACGACGATAGAAATGAATTTAAATACTGCTAGGAAGCTAAGAGGTTGGTAGCATAATGTACCGATTAAGATTGCACAGGTAGATGGTAAAACCCTTGAGAAATTAGAGATAAAGGCGATCATTAGATCAGATTAGAGCGCTACTTGCTCATATAACCAATATAAGTAATGAATGAATGACACGAAATTTATAATATTACTATTATTTGCCAGCCT
Source organism: Oidium heveae (assembly GCA_003957845.1). NCBI lineage: Eukaryota > Fungi > Ascomycota > Leotiomycetes > Helotiales > Erysiphaceae > Oidium > Oidium heveae. The sequence continues at coordinate 29,133 of QVIK01000259.1, forward strand.
CTAAACTAAGATCAAGTTATATCGTTGGCGTTGTAATTTGCCTTGTAAAAGAAAGGAAAATTAAATTAGCGCCGGAATTCACGAGATGCAAAAATTTCGAGATTGTTTTTGCTTTCTTTTTCCCCATCAGTGTTCCAAGAGTCTTGATTGACAACTTGTAGGAAAATTGGATATAAGTCCAGAGTTCCGCTATTTTCCTTTGTTTCTTCTTCAGCGCACCATGCAAAATGTCGAGGAAATTTTATCCAAACCAGAAACCGATGAGAGTAAAGAAGCAGCATTAGTAGTAGCAGCGACAAATGAAAAAAGAAGCCAGGGACTGCTAAGTCAGGAATCGCGATTAAGTCTTCCATTTGCTGTTCGTCTGCCCACGGCAACCGTCATCGGCTTCCTCAGCGGCGCTTCTCTCGGAATCAGCCATGGCTCCAAAGCTGCTGCATTGCGCTTTCGAGCAGAAAATTCTCATCGACTCCCGACTTCTCCCACGGGCTGGTATCTCTACCATAAAAGTAAAAACTATAATACCGCCTTGGGCGGTGTCAAAGAAGGTGCTCGAATGGGATTGCGTGTGAGTATCTGGACTGCGGCTTTCTTTACGGCGGAGAATGTTTTCGATAAGTGGAGAGGGGAAAAGGATTTTCTCAATACCATCGGAGGTGGATTAGCTGTTGCAGGAGGCTTTAGTTGGTGGAGTATGTTTTTTTTTTGTTTTGTTTCCTTCAACTTGATTTCTTTCAATACTCTTGTCTTACATTCCTTTCTTTTTTGGTCGTCCATTTTATTCATTTGGGGCAATTCCCCCTTCTACAGATTCATTTCCAGTTTCTACGGCAGCTAGAACAGCCAAAATTTCTTTGGTTGTGGGACTATCTTATGGACTGGTTCAGGATGCTGTAAGTTTTGCCAAAGGAAGACAACTACACTATGTGAATTATATCCTTGCAAGATTTTCAAAACAGACCTGATACTCCCATAACGACAACGACAATTAGACGGAAAAAAATTAAAGTAAAAGTTTCAAAATGTAAAGCCTACTCATGGAATTTGAAATACTTTTGCGAAAAGTTTGCTCTTAATGAAACACATCAAATATATACCGACTTATTAAAACTCTATTCATTGGGCATATTAATGCTGTTATGCAATGTGATAAACCATGTTTAATAGTTTCAACCCTCCATAAAGTCATCATTCAAAAATCCCTCCTTCTCCCCCTCAGGAAAAATCTCAGGCCTGGAAAGACAAAGATCGAAAGCTATTGCAACAATAGTCAACTTATATGTATTCTTTATTATGTGAATGATCGCAAAAAGGAATGTTAATGTCATGATACTTGTTTACTCTCAGCATTTTGATCTTTTTCAATCGAATTTAGAATAGGAAAAAAATCAGAGAAATAAGATGCACGTCCCGTCCATTCGGCTAGCCATACCATATTCTTTGATTGGCCAATACTACTAAGTTTAACAAGACACTCATAAAGCGAGTATGAGTCGGTGCATACAACCATTGAAATATTAGGATTACTCAATTGATTGATTATTTTATTGATGGAGATATGAGTGGCATAAGCAATATCAACACCTCTACTCCTGGTCAGTATTTCGGAAGCTAAGACACTTTTTGTGACTTGGTTTGCTTTAACTGAAAACAAGTGTAAAATATTACCCCCCCCATGTTATATTCGTATTCCTTAGATGAAATTTCGTTTGCGAGAATAATAACACTACCAATTTGGGAACTCAGATCTTTGTTTTTAGCAAATGATCCATCAACAAAGACGTATACTTTTGCAGTTTCTAAATCCAATGGAATATTAATTAGTCCACGTTCTTGATTCGTTAGTTGCCAATTCAGTCGTTTATTCAAGGTTAGTTTTTCTTTTGGCTTTGCATTAAATCTTGCGTTGACTAGCTCCCTCTCTTCAAGGTTTCAAAAACTTTCATCTGCCAGAAAAAGAGTATCATCCGTTTGGAATCCAACAATCCCGAAGTTCTGTTTTGCATTTGATATTAGGAGGCACGGATCAAAGGTTAAGGTTTCCATGGATAATTTGTCAATGTGATGCTTGAAGTAAGTTGCCCACCAATGTAGTCCTGCTTCAGGAATTCCATACAGCGACTTAATTCCATTATAGTACCTTGGGAAAATTTTCTTTCGAGTTCTTTTGAGATATGCGCTAATATTTGCCTATTAAGTCGAGTTTTAGCTTGAACATAGGCTTGTGTAATATTTCTAAGCCAAAGATTGATACCCCGCTTAAAAAGGGACGGTGCTAAACTTAGTATGATACGTTGACTGGAGCGTTGGATTCTAGGAGCTTGACATAGAATTTCTTCCTTGCCATTGTCATTATATCTTTGAATTACTAGTCTTGATTTTTCGAAAGGTGCGTCTAGAGCTCTACCTTTAATTTCCCGTACCATCCTTGATTTAAAAACACGGCCATCATGTTTCATAGGATCATACTTAAAGAATCCCATTACATTTTGGCCACAAAGACTATCAAGTTCTTTCCTGTCTAACTCCTCAAACGGTAATCCGGGAGTGGTTATTTTTCCTTTACTTCGTAGTTTGAGAGATAGCTGGCGGTCAAGATTTTCCTCGGCAGAATAAAATACCGTTGACATACTTCTGTTGATGCTTTCAAATTTATCTAGAGTTGTATCAAAGTCCTCTTAGTGGAAAAAGCTGTTCTCAAAAGTTGGACTTCTTTCGAAAAAATGAGCTCTTTTGTAGTCTTTCACTATTCTGTTTTTGAGGCAACGACTTTTCGTCATGTTCACGACTTTTATCAAATATTTCCTTATCTGTAACATGAGAATTTTCTTTAGAGAGACTTGGTAAATGATCTTTATTGTTCGGTGAGTCTTTTTCATTGATGATCTGGGGTTGATCATGGACCTCATCTCTCATGTACTCTCTAACACGGGTCGAGCGAAATTTGACTGGTCTGCCCTTGATTTCGACCACACAGGATTCTTTATCGGTTGAAATAAGTCTAAATGGCCCCGTCCATTTTCCATTTTAACGATAAACTCTAACCTCTAATTGAAGCGGTAGTTGCGTTGTGTCTATTGTTTCTGGTCCATTTCTCATTCCCAGCGCGTCATTGACTTTTTTTTTACTATGGAGCTGACGGACTTCTTTGATGGGCAACTTACTTCAAACATCACACTAACAAATTATCCATGGAAACCTCAACCTTCGACCCGTGCCTCTTAATATCAAATGCTAAACACTTTAGATTGACTTCAAATCCAGATAATCTACCTCGCCACAAAGCTATCACTCTACGGGTAAATGCAAAGCTCATTTAGCAAAATAGATCATATACCTTTTCAACCTTTCACCGCATCATTGTATCAGCGTTCGCTTACTCTTCCGTCAAGAAGATTTTACCTCCATCTACCGAAATTATCTACGCAACCCTCCAAGCGGCCAAAGGTGCAGTGCAACAATACTCACGTAATTCTAGATATGAGCTTGTGGTGAAAAGAACAAGAATTGACGCAAGAACTGGAACAACTACGAAAAAACCTATATATATATTGTAGCTATTTTCTGCTTTTATTTTCCTAATTAAGTATTTTTTTTTTGCTTCTGTCATAAGCTGAGCTGGGTCATGTTATCTAACCAAAACTTTACAAAATTCAGCACGTATCACTGACAATTCTATATGACCATAAGTCTGATAAATTTTTAAAAGGATAGCATAGAATAGCTTTGAATCAAATGCTTAATAAGTTTAAGGAAAAAAAAAATAAAAATAATAAAAATAATCGCAATTCTGAGGATCTTGAATATCAGAATCCGATATGTTTGTTATGACCTTGCACAATAACCCAGATTTAGCCTTCGGTAAGCACTCGCTAAAATAACCGATAACCGAAAACAGGGATACTTTATGTAGAATTATGTATGCTACCATGTACCATATATCATGTATACTAACAAGTACGTACAACGTTACGAATGATAACAACCACCAAAGCTGTACATAGGTTTAGGAGCTACAAAATAAAGGATAATGAAATGTATATAGTAAGTAGTGTATGACCAGCTTAGATAGAAGGGACACAAACAGTCTTACGGTTTCTACGATATACGAGATATATTTTAGAAACACGAGACACCTCGTTAGATAACCTCAAATCTATTTATTATATTTTACAATCTGAACTTTCCGGTACCTAAGAACCTCAATTCTTCCGTCTAGGAGATAAAGAAAATGATTTATTAGGTAGGTAGCTGTAGTATGAAATTTCGAAATTTTGGTCGGGAGAAAATAAATATATCCGCGATATCAAAATGAGAGGGAAAAAAAAAAAATTTTCCTTTTTTCTAAAATACCTTTTCTATCTACACCCTTCCTGACCTTGACAATATCGCTCTAAACCATTTTTTTTTTCTAAAACAATGTAAATATAGCTTAGATATCTCTTAAATTGTAAAAAATTTTTATGGAAAAATTAAATAAATTTAACTCCTCGGTGGCTACAAATAAAAAAAAAAA